>JAMJFZ010001131.1:24802500-24805000 GCA_026225945.1 Cricetomys ansorgei | reverse complement strand
ACTGTCATTTTCTGGATATATTCCAAGTAACGAACAAAACCTGTGCCCTTTTTAAGGACTTTGATGCTGCATTAGCTGGGGTAGGCGAAGTGTTAAAACAAACACTTCCCTTGCTTAGCATAAGGATTTAACAGCATCTGAGAATTTCTTTCCTATATATTCGATAATTAAAAGGATGACACTTGTCCGTGTGTCTTTTTTCCACAGATTCACGTGGAAGGTCATAGCTCCTCTACACAGACAGATGCAGGGTGCCTGGTTGCCTGGTTCTGCCTTTGGAGAGGCTGTCACTAGAGAACAGGACTCTGTGTGCCTGCCTCCCTTCAGAACAGCCACTCCATTACTGTATCCCCAGCTGGCTTGAACTTCTGGATCTTCTTCTGCTCCCCTACCTCCCCAGTCCTTCCTGCAGGAAAAGGTGTTGCCTGAAAATCGGCCACCTTTTCCAGGACCCAGCCCCAAGCTCTCGCTCCCCACCCCTGCATCGCCTTTGCATGCAAGGTCACTGTTCAGTCCTAGCTTAAAAGACAGTTGTATGGGGTGGAGGATGACACCAGGGAATAGAACCAGAGGGCAAAAATAGCATCCCAGCGTCGACTTGGCACATGGGCTTTGACCAAATCTCCCAGTGTCTTGTCCTCGGCATTTAACATTTCAGTGCAGCAATCCTTCCCCAGCTCATAATGAAGCCAGCAAGAGCAAGGTGCTTAGAAATTGCGATGGAAGCCAACTGAACTGTGCAAAATCTACTCCTGCTGTCTTCACATGAGCCCAGATGCTGAATGCTGGCTCGGGTCTGCATGTGGTTTCCAACACAGCTACTCGAAAATTATGCTTTTGAAT
This sequence comes from Cricetomys ansorgei, assembly GCA_026225945.1. Classification (NCBI taxonomy): domain Eukaryota; kingdom Metazoa; phylum Chordata; class Mammalia; order Rodentia; family Nesomyidae; genus Cricetomys; species Cricetomys ansorgei. Next base: position 24,804,157 of record JAMJFZ010001131.1, on the reverse strand, counting down.
GGCCTCTTGTCCGTGTGTTCCCTGGACTCCCCTATTGCCTGATGATTAACTAGGGCTGACCCCTTGCAAAACGAGGCTTCCAGGAAGGTCAGCAAAAAGTCTCTAAAAAAAAAGTCTACTTGTCCAAGAGCCCCTGTGAACTGAGGGGGCCTGACGTGAGCACAGCCCAGAAATCACAAACCAAACAAGCTGATTTCCCAAGCATCTGCTAGCACCAGCATTTCTGAACGGACAGGTTAATTGGCCTTGGCAGTCCCAGCCTCCACTGCCTCCCCAGGAAGGCAGCCTTGGACTCTGGACCTCCTGATTGAGTGACTCATACTAACTCTAGCACTTACAACCCAGAAAAAGAAACAGGAAGTGGCTTAGAGAGGCAGAGTACAGCCCAGGGAAGGGCCCTGGTGGCATTGGCCTCAGATGAGGTGGCAAATACAGGCAGCAGTGTGGTGTGGCCCTCCCTTTCCTCCGGTTACCGTGATGCCTTCTGGTGGGGCTGGGCCACCTCAGTGGAGTCTGGGGTGTTTTTCTGAATGGGGTAGGGATGTGGCATAGCGGGCACTGCCGCTGGGTCAGTGACTCTTCCCGTCGTGAGGTCCCGGGTCCTCCATCCATCTCTTGTAGTGGCTTCGGACCCTCAACATGAATTTTATCAGGTCTTATGAGCAGAAGTCCTCAACTGGATGGGGTGGCAAATGCCTGTGATCCTGGTTCTTCGCAGGCAGAGGCAAGAGGATAGAGAGTTTCAAGTCATCTTCGGCTATCTAAGGAATCCCAGGCCAGCCTGGGTTACACAAGATCCTGCCTCAAGAAACAATACACACACAGTGGAAGCCTTCAAGAGCTACTTCTAACACTTCTTCCACAAAGAACGACCAGCCTTTTCGACTCCGTCTGAGTGTTTGGAGAGTGAGTGTCTGAGGCCAGAGAAGGGCTTCCTTCACGTGTTGAGAAACAAAAGTCCACTGTCACCCTAGGTCCCCAGAGGAGTGCTCCAGTGGGATGGGTGTGGCCCTGGGGTCTTCTGACTGCTGGAGAGGTGACTGATGGGGGAGGGGAGAGCAGAGGGCTGGCTCCCCCTCTCTTACCCTCAGAGCCCTGACTACTTTTCCCAGCCCCGCAGCCTCTCACTGTGTCTTCCCTCAAGCCTCCCTCGGGGCAGACAGATCCTGAAGCCCCTGTTGTGGCAGGGTGGTACCAAGGCACTGTGGAGGCCCTCCTGGTGCAGTCAGCACAACCGTCTGTAATGGCCTCTGTAGCCCAGGGTCTCCAAGTACCAAGTTGTGGGAGAAGAGGCTGTTACTCGGTTTTTGGCTTGCTCTACAGCCCTCCAGGACCTGAGTTCTCCATGTAGGTGTAGAAGCACCTGCTTGTCTAGGCTAGCCCCAGGGTAAAGGACCTGTAGACAACCCCAATTCCATCTATCCTTTGAATGATGATAACTTGCTTCCTTTTCAGCCTCTTGTGACCTCTGGAAATTAACCCACAAGTAAAGGCGACCACCAGCCTGGGGAAGTAATTTGTGACCCTGACACATCTCTTTCAGCGGGGATTAGCAGGAGGCCAGCTCCAGATTAGCAAACTGCCTCATCTCCCTCCGCACTGGCTTGCCATCATTACAAGCATTACCTCAGCCTTCTGTAAGCACAAGGGCCTGCTG
>JAMJFZ010001131.1:24775000-24795000 GCA_026225945.1 Cricetomys ansorgei | reverse complement strand
GCAGTTCGGTTTTCAGGAACAGAGTCCTTATGCAATGAGCAGGGGGCAAATGGACAAGCTTTCTTGAGGGAGACAGTGAGAGGCCTTAGAACAAGAGAGGAAGACACCAGACATCAACCTGTGGCCTACACACACACACACACACACCTCCCCAACCTTTTCTTTGGTTACCCTTGGAGTTTCTGCCCCCCCAGGAATGATCTCACAGCCCAAAGTCTTCCTCTGAGTGGGCCTCACAGTGGTTCCCCTGACAAAAGTCCCTGTCACGGAGAGTCACGGGAAGTCTATCAGGGAAGCTCATCAGGCTGAGACTTGAGGCCCCTCAGCATATCTCTGCGCTGGCTTTTTCAAGCCTGGGTGGCTGATTCCTGGGAGTCCACAGGAGAGAAGGGCAGCAGGCATGGTGCTGGTCTTCACCTGGGAAATACAACCCTCAAGCTTGTGAGCGCCTCCTCCCCAAACTCCAAACACGGGTTAAAGTCGTAAACCCTGGTCAGTAGAATGTGATCTCATTTGGAGACAGGGTCTTTAGAGAGGTAATCAAGTTAGAATGTGTCATTATAGTCAGTCCTGATTTAACATGACTCATGAGCTTCTACAAAGGGGAATTTGGTGACAGGCACACAGGGACACACAGGACAATGGAGGCTAAGGTCAAGTGTTGTGCCCACAAGCCAGGAATGCTGAAGATCACAAGAAGCCAGGAGCAGTTCCGAGGAGAATAGCACAGAGTCAATGTTCTACAAGTCCTCAGAAAGGACCACGCCTGCCTGGCCTTGACCTTGACCTTTTGGCCTCTGGAAATGTGGGGGGTGGGGGTGGGTAAGGGGGGTTCTCTCACACCGCATATCTCAAAATGTCAGACAGTTTGCTCGAAGAAACAGAGGAAGGTTGCAGCCATTGGTTTCCAGAGGGTTCCCTTAGCTTCACTCCAGGATCTGGAGGAGTGCCAAGAAACCAGCTCCCACATCCCCTTGGCTGACAGAAAGTCAAAGAGGGTGTGGTCTACTTCAAGACCTCTCAAGGCTGCATCTCTGTGAGAGACAAGTGTCTTTCACGCTGGAAGGCTGAAAGCACAGGAAATTACAGTATGATCGTGCTTCCTGTGTGCCAGAGACTTATGACAGCTTACTGTCTCAACTCCTTTGGTTGATATTACAGATAAGGAAACTGAGGCAGAAGGTGGTTAACCAACTTGAACTTGGTTAGCAGCTGATAAGTAGATGGTCCTTTAACGTGCTAGGCACCTGCCATGCGTTAAGCAGCACACTTTAAGCTGGGGGCGGGGGTTGGAGTTGTTAGACACCTGTGCTGACTGACAGCCTCCTCAGCTTGTTTTGTCTGCCAGCTTGTGTGACACGTCACCCTCTGTGTCCATCACAGGGGCTACCCCAGACTGAGCTACTTTCAGACACTGCAAACTCCATAGGAACCTCTAGTCTCTTCCCAGCCCATTCCTGGACTATGCATAGCAGGCCACAAGCCTTCTCTGGTTAGCCTCCTCAGAAAACCCATAATCTTTTCTCCATATGTTCTGAGGGAGACCAAACCTTTCTCCAGTGGTCTTTTCTGCCCACCTCCTGAGAGTCATGTCAGATGAGGGTCTTTCCCCAGAAGCAAGGCGCCAATAATCAGCAAGGTGTGAGACTCTTTGTCTCCCGTGCCTGGCAGGAACTGGTCTCCAGCTGGATAGGTAGAATCTTTGGGAACCCTGACCGCAGCCTTTGTCTGTGAAATGACTCTTTTATGTGCACAAAAACATACGTGAACATTCTTTGGAGCTGAGGGTGTAGCTCAGTTGGGAGGGTGCTTGCTTAGCGTGCAGGAGGTCCCTGGGTTCAGTCCTCAGAAGAGCATAGGTTAGACATGGTGACTCGAATCTGTCACCTCAGCAATCAGGAGGTAAAAGCAGGAAGACCGGAGGTTCAAAACCATCCGTAGCTATATATGCCTTTGAGACTAGCCTGGGCTACCCGAGACCTGCTTGTTTGGATGTCCTGTTTCCTGCCTGGGTCCCCTCCACCCTAGCTAACTTTGCTTTTCTCTTGCAGAATTGAAGGACAGGAGGGAGGGGAAGAAAGGAGTCAAAGAACAAAAGCAGGCCACTACCAAGCTGTCACCAGCTGGTCACCATCTCGTGTCTCCTTCTAAGATAAGCTGCAAAGGCAGATGGGAGGACTGTGGCTCTAGGCTCTGCCACTTTTCTCTGCTAGTGCTGCTTCCTTTTTACAATTCTTCTCTTGCCTTATCCAAGGGTTAAACCATCTTTACCGGGCTGACTCTGAGGCTCATCAACTTTCTCCAACTAAGAGGGTTGGTCTATAGCATTTCCAACCCTGGCCTGTGACCACAGTGATAGGGAAGTCCAGGCGTGTGGGCCAAGTGGGCGTAGACACTGTCTCCTAGGAAAGGAAGCTGTATTTTCATTCTCATTTGTCCCAAAATAATGCTTCCAGTTGGTTTTCTAGTCTTGGCTACAAAGAGGATGGTAATGAGCCGAATGGATCTGACGTTGGTGGTAAGCCACTGGAAGCTTGCTTGTGAGGCCTCCGCTGGGACAAGAGAAACTGAGGTTTCTCTAAACTCTAGTAAGGTTTCACTCAGGTTTTCTTGACAAGACAAATGTCTCAAGAAACTGGGAGCTCATGGTGGCGATCCAAGTGGCTGGTGGATCAATCAAGACAGCCCTGGCTTGGCAAAGTCTCGCCATCTCTCTGCTGGAGATTGACCCCACCCTCCTGTTGGCGCCGTGTCCTATGCCTCTGTTCTCAGCTTCACTCTCAAAGTTGCTTCCTCTGCTCACTTGGTTTCCATTCTCTCCGAAACCTAACTCGGATGTGATTTGAGCCCGCCAGGATTCCGACTACATCAAGGCACCCTCTCAGCTCTAACCACCAAGATCACACTAAGAAGTGTGTTCTTCCTTAATTGGTGGCTGTAATTCCCAGGAGAGGCTGTTTGGCCCAGCTTCTAGCCTCTGGGAACCTATATTTTGGTTGACGTGACATATATATTTCATTTGTCCAGCCCGGTGGCCCAACCAGGTGTAGACAGCAGTGGATAGCTCATGGTTCACCTAAAAGGCCATGGGACAGGTAGACACCTAAAACAATTTTAGTATGGGGGTCACTGGTTATGATTAAAGGTCACAGAAGATAGAAAATCACTCTGAGCTGGAGAAGGCTTCACGGGGCAGCGAGATGGCCAGGGGTCAACACACGGCACCTGGATAATAGAGAAGAGGATGCTAAGATGCAGGAATGATTGTCACATGGCAGATGCCACAATATTCACAAGCCTTTGTTCCCCTTCCCCATGGAAGGAAGCCACGTCCCCACCCCATGACATCAGATCGGGGCATATGAAGTTCGGCATATGTCAGTGTCAGGCAAATTTTTTGCTAATTGTTCCATTGCACACCATGTTCTCTTTCTCTCAGCCATCAGAATAAGACTGCCCCAAACAGGGACTGCCCATCAGCTTGGGGATCCAGAATGAGAAGAACTGAAGCACAGCCAGAGCCAGACCAGCCCATAAGGGAAACAGAGTATAAATAAGTCAACGTCTGCCTATGGAGCCGCTGGAATTTGGGATCATTTGTTACTGCGGCATAACCTAGCCTATCCTAACTGACAAAGATCTGGTGGTGGTTTTAGACGCTCAGATACATGGAAGAGAAGAATGGAGGTGATATGGTAATCTGAAGTAAAGACAGGCACCCAAATGTCAAAGACAGCCCGGAAGCAGAGTGTCAGGACAGGCTCCGGAAGGAGTTTGCTTTCGAGAGCCATTTAGAAGGGATGCATGCTGGGTTTCGGGAACGAGTTGTACATGGCTTTGCTTGGGTTGCCATAGAAAACATACAGACCAAGTAGCCTAAGCGACAGAGCTTTATTTCCTGACAGTTTGGGAGGGTAGAAGTCCAGGACCAAGGTGCCAGCAGGGTTCCTTTACTCTGCATCCCATTCGCTTCCTGTTTTGCGTGTGGCCATGTGAGACCAGAGAAGATATCACAGCCGGGCAGGCCGACTTGCTCTAGGGCCTTCCACCTCAGTGGAGCTGAGGTGTGAGGACTAGGGTGGAGCGGGAGCTGCAGAGGCATCATGACTCATGTATGACTCACGTGTCCTTTTCTCCTGAAAGAGAAAGCAGCTGCATGGGGCAGAGGGGAGGTATTTACAGGGGATGTTATGAGTAGCAGGGGGCGGGGAGACAGGGAGAAAGAGAACTTGCTAAAACACGCACTGTGCTAAAATACCACGGTAATACCTTGCATACAAGTTACAATATTTATATATAATACACACACACACACACACACACACACACACACACACACACAGACGGGGGCGGGGGAAGAGAGTTAGCTTTGTTCTGGTTTTGTTTTTTAAGGTTTATTTATTCATGTATATGAGTGCTCTATCTGCATGTACACCCGCATGCCAGAAGACTATGTGGTTGCTGGGAATTGAATCAGGACATCTAGAGGAGCAGCCTGCGCACTTCACCACTGAGCCATCTCTTCAGTCCTAGTTTTGTCTTTTGAGACAGGGTCTCTCTACAACATAGTCCTGGATGTCCTGGAATTCACTATGTAGTCCAGGCTGGCCCTGAACTCTGATTGCTGGAATTAAAGGCATGGGCCCTAACCCTAACCCTAACCCTAACCCTATAAGATTTCCATGACAGAAGAAGCCTGGAAACCCCTCCAGCCAAGGGCTACACACACCAGAACATCACCCTCAGAAAGCCCCTGCATACCAGAGAAGGTGGGTTAAGCAGTGACCTACAAAGATGGAGACTCTTATGGCTCAAGACCCTGGAGCCACAGGCCCTCCTCTGGACACTTCTCTTTTCTTTTTCTTTCTTTTTTTTTTAATTCTTTTTTTTTCTTCTTCTGTTATGGGAGATTTTAGTTACGGACAATGTTCCAGTAAGCTATCCTTGAAGCAAGCAAAGGATTCACTGCCTACCAGTAAACAAAGGAGTGGCTATCCGGCTCTCCACAAGAATAGGACATTCCTTAGCCTTAAGGCAGATGAAGGTTAGGCTCCATTGATTTGTATATTGGAAGGCTGGGTGGAGACAGAGAGGATTTGGAATAAAAAAGAACTAGGACAAAGGCAGAAAGGGGAGACAGACAGACAGCAGAGAACAAGGAAGAAGAAGCTAGGAGTAGGAGGAGAACCAAGAGGAGAGCATGGGTGAGGAAGCCTTGGAGTGAGCTCTCTGCCTAGCTGCCCGGGTATAGAATTCCCTGAGATTTGACATGGTTGGTGATTAATAAATGGAAATTTCAACTCTGGACTCTACATTAAGCGCCCGAACTTTAATTTAACACACTTCTTCTCTTGTACAATGCATCCTGATCCCCTTCTTCCCCTCCCTATACGGCTCTTTCTTAACAGTCTCTAATTCCCTCACTGTCCGCATATTGTAATACCCAGATCTCGAGGTCTGCCCAAACACCAGGAGTCCAAAATCATGTACAAAATCCAAGGGGACTTTTATTCTGCAGAGCAAACCAACATGCTTTGGGACAGGCACCATGGAAAATGGCCGACCCTGGACAAAGGCTTACTGGCCTTTTTATAGGTTGTAAGGAGAACATTAGCACGGGTGAGGTGATAGGGAACATGATTGGTGGTCAGTGAGACAGTTTCATGGGTCGATTTGGGATTGGCTAACTTTAAGATAAGACACTCACGTACCTCCTGTCATGTAGGGCACCAGGAGCAGATGTCTGGCCCTGAGATAAGGCCTTCCTGCATTCCTGTGGCTACTCTGTGGTTGGTTGCCCTTGGTGGCAGGGTGTGGGGGGGCGGGTTGAGCACATACACTGCAGGTCTGAAGGCCTGAACTGGGCCTAGGATAAGGGCTTGAGAAAGGGACCTTGTACGTACACAAAACATGGAGTTTAGGTCCTTCATTGTGACTCTTCCAACTCTTTGTTTCAGGACACAAGAACCTCGAAGTTTCAGTGGGTACCCTCTGTACTCTGATTCAAACCAATAACAAAGAGAGAGCCAGGCCTCTGTTTTTTTTTTTAAATGTCTATGTATTTTATTTTATGTGTGTGTGTGTGTGCCTGAGAATATGTATGTGTACTACATGTGTGCAGAGCCAATGGAGACCAGAAGAGGGCGTCAGATCCCCTGGAACTGTAGTAACAGGCAGTTGTGAGCCACCATGTGGGTGCTAGAAACCAAACCTGGGGCTTCTACAAGAGCAGAAAGTGCTTTTAACTACTGATCTATCTTTCCAGGTCAGGCTTCCTCTTATGAAAATAGCAATCTCATAGATTAGGGCCCCACTCTTAAGCCTTCAATAGCCTAATTACCCCCTTAAAGGCCCTGTGTCCAAGAGCAGTGGTCCCAACAGGAAATGAAGGATCAGAGTGAAATTTTTCCATAATTGTCATCATCGGAAGTTGGAATAATTTTAAGGCAAAGACTTGCCTCTGGCCAGAAGAAACGGAATTGAAGGTGCTATAACTGTTGATTCCTGAAAGCAGAGGTAGATGGATTTTTATTATTCTGTTTTTAAGTTTTGAATTACATTTACTTATTTATTGTGCATAGGTGTGTGTGTGTGTGTGTGTGTGTTTGTATGCATTACACACTGCACTTGTGGTGGACAGAAGACAACTTCCCAGGGTCAGTTCTCTCCCTCCACAACGTGGGTCCTGGGAATCAAATTCTGGTCATCAGGACTTGCAGCAAGTCCACCGAGTCATCTCGAAGGCCGTGTATTCTGTTTCTTGTTTCTTGTTTTTGAGACAGTGGCTCATGTAGCCTGGGCTGACCTCGAACTTGCTGTCTACCTCAGAGGACCTTGACATCCCCATCTTTCTCTTCTTCTAAGGGCACACACTACCATGCCTGGTCTTTAACACACACACACACCACACACATACAAGCACACACATCACACACACGCACACACACACACATGCACACACACACACACCACACACATACAAGCACATACATCATACACATACACACACACACACACATCACACACATACAAGCACACACATCACACACATGCGCACACACACACACACATACACACACACCACACACATACAAGCACACACACCACACACATACACACACACACACATACACACACACCACACACATACAAGCACACACACCACACACATACACACACACACACACACCACACATACAAGCACACACATCACACACACGCACACACACACATACACACACACACCACACACATACACACACACACACACCACACATACAAGCACACACATCATACACATACACACACACACATACACACACACACCACACACACACACCACACACATACACACACACACCACACACATATACACACACACACATCACACACATACAAGCACACACATCACACACACGCACACACACACACATACACACACCACACACATACAAGCACATACATCACACACATACACACACACACACATCACACACATACAAGCACACACATCACACACACGCACACACATACACACACACCACACATATACAAACACACACATCACACACACACACACACATACACATACACACATACACACACATACACACACACACCACACACATACAAGCACACACATCACACACATGTACACACACACCACACACATACACACACACACACACCACACATACAAGCACACACATCATACACACACACACAGACAGACACACACATATGCACACACACACCACACACATACAAGCACACACATCACACACACACACACATCCTAGTTTGCTGTCTATCATGGTGACACACACCAGGACAGAAAACAGCTTGGAGAAGGAGTTTTTCATCTTACATCATGAAGGGAAGTAAAGGCAGGAACCAATGCAAAGACCGTGCAGGAGCACTGTGGACTGATTTTCCTTTCTGTCTCTTCTCTACTTCGTGGCAATCATCCTGAGAAGCAAAGGTGCTTGCCTGCGGTGGGTGCTGGGGAGAGCCTAGCACACCATGCTGCCCTCAATGCTGCCTGGCTCTTCCTTAGAGAAGGCTCCTGACTCCAGCACAGTTCTAGGCAGGGCAGGAAGTCATACGAAGTGGTCATCCATACCCTACCCGCCACTCGGTGTGCGTGTGTGTGCGCCCGCGTGTGTGTGTGTGTGTGTGTGTGTTTGTGTGGTGAGTGTGTGTGTGATGTGTGGTGTGTGTATGTTGTGTGTGTGTGCGTGTTTTGTGTGTGTGTGTGTGTGTGTGATGTGTGTGTTTGTATGCATATGGTGTGTGTGCTTTTGTGTGTGTTGTGTGTGTGTTTTTGTGTGTATGTGTTTGTGTGTGTTTTGTATGTGTATGTGTATGTGCGTGTGTGTGTTTGGTAAGAGTTTGGCTACTGTCCTGAGAAGCTTTCCTGAAACAAGACCAGAACTGTTTTTAATTAACATTGAGAGGGAAGTGTGACCCTGCACTGAGAAAGACTGCACTGGCTTTGAGGAAGCTACAGAGCAAGTACTGTGTTTGCATTTTCTCTTACTTGGAGAGGCCACCAAAAAACTGGCCACCCCCTGACATTTCTGGGCCAGTCTTCCGTGAGCCTGAGGCTCTGAAAGAGCGCATCTGGAAGTTCCCATGGCGAGGACTCGCGCGGTCACAGCATGCTTTGGGGTGTCATGCCCCTTGAGGGCATTGCTGCCCTGGAGAAGCACAATCACACCCATTGTTCCATTGGCAGAAACTGGTTTCTGGCCCCAACTCTTCATTTTCTTCTACATCTTTGTTTCCTTTAGGACACACACACACACACACACACACACACACACACACACTCATGAACAGCTGGAGAGATGAGGTAGTTGGCTCAAAAACAACAACTCTGACAGAGCCTCCCATCCTCCCCAGCTGCACCAAATTAACTTGGTATGATTTTGCACACATGCATTGCAGAGGGATGCTTCCCACTTCCCCTGTCTGCTCCCGATCTCAGAGACCAGCTAGCCCCACCTTCCTGGTTTGTTTGTTCCATGTGTTCTTCTCAAAGGAAGGAAATGGTTCTATTCTCACTATATCTTTAAAAATAAGAAGCTCCCCAGAGGTTCTGAATCTACGCTTCAAAGGCAAGGGGAAAAAGCACTAACCTAGTTCAGTACTGTAGGAAGCAAATGCTACGTCTCAGGTTAGACTTCTAGCAATAGGTTTTCTGGAGAGAAAGCCAGGTGGCGTTCACCTGGTACGTGCACCTGAGCATCACGGAGGACGCAACTCACAGAGCCTGCAATCCTGGACCCGCCGATGAGTAAGTCTATCAGAGAAACCAAGCGGGACGGTATTCTGCTGAATGCACACCCGTGTGGGATGCTTTCTGCTCATTTCGAGGACCTCTCTGTCTTGGAAATGTTTCCTCAGTAGACAGGGCGAGACCCACAGGGAGTGTATCAGGGTGAGGAGGAATCAGTACCAAGTGCTGGCCTTCTTATAGGAAGCCCGCACCCTGAGGGCTCACCCGTTCCCTGAAGTTTCGGGACTTCATTTCTGCAGCACTGTGAGGTCTACACATTGTGCACTTTATCTGGTTAACCCTGGCACTGAAGATGTTCTCACGATTCTGTGCAGGAGGCAGCATATGTCCACAGCCCACAGCAACTCTCTCCACGGCCTGGAAAGGCCCCTCGTCCTGTGCGTCTCTCCTCAGGCCTCCAGCCAGCTTCTCTCATACTGATTGTTTGCCTCAGCTTCATCTTCTGCAGCACAGTGGGGGAAGGCCTTCCCTAGGCCTCTGGTTAAAGCAGTCACCTTTTTTTTTCCCCTAGGAAAGTGCAAGCCAAGAAAAGAAATGTTTGTTTGTTTGTTTTTGTTGACGCAGTTCTGTAGGTTTAAACCTGCGGTGGCTTCTCTGGTGGCTCCGGTCCGGGGTCGCAGCTAAATTGCTTGCTGGGACTGCTAGAGAAGGATCTGCCTGCAAACCCAGGCACGTGGTTGCGGCAGGGCTTCCTTCCTTCCCGGCTTCTGCCCAGAGACACCAGTTCCTCAGGACCAGAGCCTCTTAACTGTCCCCCTGATTGCCGTCTGGGTGTGGAAGCTGGACTCTCTCCGAGTGAACGAGCTGACGGCGAGCGGCTACATGTCCTTCCTACTGTCACCAGAAGCGACATCCCAACAGAAACCTGTGTCTTGTTCAGCCGTGAATTGTTCCATCTTGTAAATCAACAGACATTTTGTCTACGGGCTGCAGTAGAATGATTCTGCATCTTATGCACGCAAACCACTGCCTGACAACACAGCAGGAAGCACAAACTGACAAATGACTATCTGCGCCGATAAATAATGACACTTGTGACTATATCAAATCAGATCAGAAACACCAGGCCCGTGCACTTGTCTATCCCGCCAGGGTCTGGGGATCCCATCCTGCCTTTTCACACGGGTGCTCAGGATTTGAACTCAAGTCCTCATGTTCGCATTAGGAATGCTCTTACCCACTAAGCCACCGTCCTAGCCCCACAGATGATGTAATGTGTGCATTTAGAAAAATGTTTTCCATAGATCTGAAGGCTGCAAACTTCAAGAGAATGATGCCAGCATTTGGCGAGGGTCTCCATGCTACGTCACAAGGTGGAGTGGCGAGCGTGTGCGCTCGATTTCTCTTTCTCTCCGTAAAGCCACTAATGCCATCAGGGAGACCCCCCCTCCACAAACTCATCTAACCCTAATTGCTTTTGAAAGGTCCCACCTCCAATACTATCAACACATGTGTTTGGGATTCGATTTCTAACTCAAGGACTTGAGAAGGCTGTACCGAAGCCCCAGCAGCCTGACCCTGCCTGGGGAGCTGCCTGCGGAGAGAGTGGAACCAGGTGTCACGTGATCAACTCGCTATCCTTTCAGTGTGATCAGCCCCGAGAAATACCAGCTCCCCAGAGCCAGAGATTCTATTGGCTTGGGGGGGGGGAACGGGGGGGGGAGCCACAGATTCTATTTGCTTCATGCAGCAACGAGCTCCTCTACTCCTAACCGTCTCAAGCATTCCCTGTCAGCTCCGAGAGCTCGCAGCTCTGTGTCATCTCTTGGCACAGTTAGTGGCGTCTGAGGTATCAGTATGCTTCCTGGATGTCTGTTCACAAATGCTGGGTGGGATTCCATCCTCACAGTTCGAGACTCTTCTTTAGGGAAGCTTCCAGTTTCATGGTTCTCATTATAAAACATTAACTGCTTCAAGAGGCCCCCAGGGCCGGTGGCAGAAGCGCCCAAGTCTGCCTCCAGCAGAACGCTGAATGCCCCCACAGACAGCAAGAGGGAGGAGCAGTGCTGAGAGTTCTGACTGAGCCAAGAAGACACAAGGCCAAATCCTGAGGAATGCTAAAGCAGCCTATTTGGAAAGACATCGGACCTTCTAAAGCCAGCTACGATTGGTGTGTGCTCTACTACACCGAGGAGGACCAGTTTAGGCACATTGAATTTGGAGCTACCTACTGTCACTTGAACTGACTTGAAATCAGATTAAGTTGGGTTTTGGTGTTAGGACTCTTCAGGCCCTGCACCTAGACCTCAGCTGATCAGCCTTAGTCAAGACCATTTTCCAACACTGAAGGTTTAGGATTCCCAGTGCTGTGGGTATTTACCAGAGAAGACTGCTTGCACGTGGGCGTAAGCCAATAGAAAGTCTTTATCAGCTGGCCGGCGACAACACTGGGTGTTCGGGATCCCAGTGCAGCTCCAAAACTTTCTCAGGATGAGCTTTTAAGCACAAACCACATTCTGGGTTGACATACTTCAGTTAACAAGAACACTTAGCCAGAAGCAGAACTACAGAAGCTAAAAAGCAAGCTTAGTCCATTTTGAGGCTTTCCCAGAACCGTATGGACTTTGATGGACTAGGCCTTTGTCTTAGTTCTGGCAGTGGTGCTGTCTACGTGCTGAGTCTTACAGCCTGAGTGGCACTTCCATCATGGAGTCAGTTGTGCTAAGTCTCAGGGCCTGCTAAGGCCTGGAGCCTTGTTTCACTAGTTCCCCGGAAGGGAACTTCCCATCTGTCCGTGTTCCACCGAGGTTTAACCCTCCCCTGCCCTCCTCCCTCCATTTGGTTCTCTTTGCTCCTTTGCCTGATTTGGTCTCAAAAAGACCTTAGGTTATTTCAGCTTGGAAAGTTCTGCTTTCTTACAGCCGAGAGTCCGAGCGACAAATGGGATCTTTGATGTCGTCTAGTTCAATTTCTCCTAAAATTCAGAAATCTTCAAAGGCTTATTTCCCAACCGACACTTTATGACTCACTAACACTGAGAGCGTCTTCTCCAAAACTCACAGCGACTTACTCCGTCCTCTGGGGCAAACTAGATGACAATGCCTCTGTAGTGGCCTTTCAGACATTTGAAGAAAAATATTATCGGGCAGGGTGATGCTATTGAACACCACCATTGAACTTTCCAACATTGATCCCGGCTGAGCTCCAGATCTGCCACTGTTGACAGTGTGTGATGTTGGACAAGCCCCATTCTTTCATTTGTAAGCAGAAATATGGCCCACCAGCAGCTCCATGGCCAGCGACTGTGGGATTGCCTCCCGTCTTCGCACCCAGTGACCTCATATTGGTCACTTAAAATCTGGTGATCTACAAGGCTAGAAAGATGACTCAGCAGTTAAGGGTCCTGGCTACTCTTGCAGAAGGCGTGGGCTCAAGGCCCAGAGCTACCACGTCAGTGGTTCTCAGCCTTCTTACTGCTGCAACCCTGTAATGCGGTTCCTCGAGTTGTGGTGACCCCCACCCCAAGCATAACATTTTCTTTGTCACTACTTCATAACTCTAATTTTGCTACTTTACGAAACACAATGTGAATGTCGATACGCAGGTGGTCTTGCGATAGGGTCGTTTGACTCCCAAAGGGGTTGTGACCCCCACAGTGTGAGAAGAGCTGATTCTGCATACTAGCTAACAATCATCTCTAACTCTAGTTTTAGAGGCTCTGATACTGTGCCCTGGCCTCTGTGGGCACCGGGCACGCTTGTTGTGCACAAACATATGTTCAGGCAAGGCACCCATACATGTAAAATAAAAATAAAATATATATTTTTTAAAAACATTGGCAATTTAGGGGGCTTTAGAGATGGCTCAGTGACTAAGAACGCTAGCTGCTCTTGCAGAGGACCGAGGTTCATTCCCAGAACCCATACGGCAGCTCACAACTGCCTATAACTCCAGTTTCAGGGAATTTGGCAACATCCTCTGGCCTCTTTGGGTACCAGGCACACGTACGGTGTGCATACATATATTCATACACGGAAAATAAAAATTAAATAAGTATTTGTTTAAAATTAGCATCGTAGCATTATTTGCGCCGTGAACATTGGTAAATGCTACAAATTAGAAAGCTCTCCTGGTTTGGGTTTTCCAGCACCACTAACTGTATTTTGACTTCACTGCCAGGATCAAATAAGACAGCGTAAGTAACTGTCCTCTGTGAAATCTAAACATTAGTTATTCTGAGAGACTGCCGTGAACCAGCCCCCAACCAGTCACCTTCTTGAATTCTCATGTGATCTCTTATCGCATCTTAGGCTGGTTTCGGAACCCACTCGGTGAAGGAGAAAGCGACATAAATTCTGGGTGCAGGCACAAAGAGCCCTAAAGCAGTCTCCTCCCTGATCTCTGAGAAGCTCGGTGGAGTCCACCTTCCTGTGGATGAGAAGCCATGTGGGGGAGGAGGAAGGTGCATGAGGGAGGTCAGTCCCTAGATGTCCACCATCCCACACCTTCAGGAACCCCACACTGGACCCTGAAAAGCTCCCTGGCCCAGCTGCAGAGTTGTGAGCAAATGAACGGTTGTTGTTAGTTTAAGACGCTGGGTTTTAGGTGTGGCTTCTACAGGATGATAGATGGCCATTACAGTCATTATCAGACCTCACCAAGCCTTTTCTTGGCCAAGTTAAACTCCCTGGTCCCTGGCTGGCATCCTGGTCTTCCTCTGGATTGGCTAGTTTTGAGGCGGGCTGGTGTTCATCCCCAGGGCATGCACTATGCAGAGGCTGTGGGCTGGCAGCCCAGGATTCTGGATCTGGCTCAATACTGCAGGCAGAGAGAAAGCCGGACCCTTGGCACTCCCAGCTCTCTCTGTGAGCTCATGCAAAGCCTCTTCAGTCAGCTCAAACCCCCGGGCTGTGAAACTGAGCCCTCCCAGGGTTAACATCACTTTAAAGAATCTAAGTATACATTTTATAGCCGTTACCATTATCTTTCCACTTCCGGTTTATTATTTCAGTCTTTCAAAATCCGGATTCAAATTTGTTTTGAAGTTTTGCAACTTTGTTTTGAAGTTTTGCAACTGTAGCATTTCTGCATTGGTTTGAGTATGCCCAAAGCCCGTGTGTTAGAAATTTAATTCCCAATGCAACAACACTGGGAGTTGGAATCTTTCAGAGAGTGTGAGGTCTTGAGGGCTCTGTCCTCTTAAATGGCTTCGTGTCATTACAATGGGTGTGGGTTTGTTATCACAAGACTTGTTTTCTTTTGTGTGTGTATCTCCACGTGTGCCTGATTGTGGTTTTTTATGTATGTGGGTATTTAGCTTGCATGTATGCACATGTACCATGTGCTTTTATTAGGTTCGGATCCCCTGGAACTGGAGTCACAGATGGCTGTGAGCCACCGTGTGGGTGCTAGGAATTGAACCCGGGTCCTCTGGAAGAACAGCTAGTGTTCTTATTTTCTGAGCCATCCCTTTGGCCAGGCCCTAGTTTGTGTTTTTATATGTGTGTGGATACATCCACATGTGTGTGTATGTAGAGGTCAGAGGACAACTTCTGAGTGTGATTCTTGCCTTTGCACACCAACTGAGACAGGGTCTCTTTGCTGCTGTGTGAACCAGGCTGGCTGGACCACAAGCTCCTGGAGAGTTCCCAGTCTCTGCTTCCCACCTCCCTGTAGAGGCCACTGGGCTTACAGCTTGCCCTGCTGGATCCAGCCTGTACATGGGTTCTGGGGATTGGAACTCTGTTCGTGAGGCCTGTGCACCAAGAACTCTTGCCCAAGAGTGGATTTCGTATGAAAGCAGTCTTGAGCATCCTTCCTCCTTCCTCCCTTTGTCCCTCCCATGTGATTTCTTCTGCCATCTTATGCTACATCAAGAAGACCCTCACCAGGAGCTAGCACCATATTCTTTGACTTTTCAGCCTCCAAAACCATCAATCAAATCTCTGCTCATTGTCAGTTACCCAGTCTGCGGTATTCTGTCATGGCAGAATAGAGGAGACCAAGCCCGATTCTTATGCGTACACTTATTCTCATCCAGACCCATGCACACCCAAACATACACAAACACACGTGCACAGGACAGGAGGCAGAGACCCATGTCAGCTTTGACAGCAGCCCTAGAGTCTGCCCAGTAGTCATGGCCCTGGGATCACCCTCCTGCCTTCCTTCCAGCCCTATCTCCTCAGCAATCCCTCAGAAGCAGAAACCACAGCTCTCATGACTTAACCGAGTGGGAGTTGTTCTTGTCAGACACAGCCCAACTCTGCTGTCAGCAGCTGGAGGCGTTCCTTTCATCTGTTGGGGACCTCCGCTCAGGTAAAGCTGGGTCCTTGACGTCACTGCAGAAACAATTTCAGGATAAGCTAGCATGAGGCAGAGCTAGAATTAATTTAAAAGATGAAAGGTGTTCTGGAAAAGAGCAAGGTGAGGTTATGGGTACCGGCTTCTCAAAGGACTGCTGCACGTAAGTGTCTTTGGAGTAGCCATGCCATCATTTCAGTGGCTCTCAGAAGCAGGGTTATAGGACGGGTTGGGTGGTGACTTGGGTGGGATCACAGTATGATGAAATAAAACCAGGAGCAGCCAAGGTTGCACAAAGGAGTCAGGACATGCCCTTTACCATAAACGGTGTTTCTGATAAGAATTCCTATCAATTTCCGGTCGAGCAGGCTGGGAAAGAGAAAGGTCATGTATGTTCAGGCCTTAAATGTGATTTGTTGCTATTTATTTATTCTTGTTCGAAACATCTCTGCATAAAAGGAATATTGCCTCTTCGTGGACATCAAATATTGCTAAACGTGTGGAATTCTTGATTTTCAGCTGGTGAGAGGTTTCCATCAGACTCTGGGGTGAGGGGTCCCCTTTCCTGCCCATGCCCCCATGCATTGGCTTTCTATCCTGCCTCATTCTCAGGTTTCTGGAAGCCCAGAGGCCTGCTGTGATGCCATCTGGCTTCCGTCCTTCCAGTAGGCTGTCCCTTACATCATCCTCAAGATTTCAAGGCAGCTCCCCCGACAGGTGTTCCGTCCATGACCCAGACAGGGAGGGAGCAGAGGAAAAGGAAAGGGATCAGTACTGACTGATCCCTTTCACTCGGAAACTGCTTTCTTAAGGCCCTCCTGCTAGGAGACTTCTGATTGCATTCATTGGCCAGAGATAGGTCACGTGGCCACAGCAGCCATTAGGGAATCGGGGGAAGTGTATATTTGTAACTAACTGGGCACACTGCCACTCTGGAAAAAAGAATAACTGAAGTTCTGTTAATCAGAAAGAAATGGAAACGGAATGATGAGTGGAGCTGGCAGTGTTTGCCACAGGCTTCCCCACACACTGCAGTTGTCATCTGTACAGCCCGGACACATGCCACGTTAACTGAAAGAGAGAAAATGAGATGAGATAGACTGAAAAAAAAAGCCACATGTTCCTCTCGTTGCTGTATAAACGCCCCTCTTCTGCACAGCTGATATTCTAACAAGAATCTCTTTCTCTACGCTTGGGTCTCCCTCCACCGCATCAGTGGCTTATTTTGGCCAGTAGCATTGTAGCAGCTGATGCTGTGGCTAACTCACACCTTACGACACCTGTCAGTCTCTGGTTTCCCCTCTTAGAATTCAGTGCTCTAAGGGAAGGATCCTGCATTAGCCCCTCCCCCTGCCATTAGCACTTAAATTATTCCAAGTTTTTCATTTTACTTTTGTTGTTGTTGTTTGGGTCGTTTTTTGTTTTTACCTGGCTGTCCTGGAACTCACGCTGTAGACCAGACTGGCCTTGAACTCACAGAGATCCGCCTGCCTCTGCCTCCTGAGCTAGGTTTAAAGATGTGCTCCACCACTGCCCAGCTCATTTTACATTTACATTTTTGAGTGTGTGTGTGCGTGCGTGCACACATGTGTGTGTGTGTGTGTGTGTGTGCATGCACGTGTGTGTATGTGTGTCTGTGTGTGTGCCTGTGTGTATATGTGTGTGTATGTGCCTGTGTGTATATGTGTGTGTATGTATATATGTGTGTGTATGTGTGTGTCTATGTGTGTGTGTGTATGTGTGTGTATATGTGTGTGTGCCTGTGTGTATATGTGTGTGTATGTGTGTGTACGTGTGTGTGTGTATGTATGTATATGTGTGTGTGTGTGTGTGTGTGTGTTTGCTCATGTGGAGGTCAGAGGAGAGTCAGTTCTCTCCTTCTACTATATAGGTTTCAGGTCCAGCTCAGGACCTCAGCCTTGGCAGCAAGTCCCTTTCCGTGCTGAACCATCTCGTAGGCCCCTGGTTAACCTTCTTGAGAGTAAGAGACCAAAAAGGCCAGCCAGCAAGTAGCACCAAGCAGCAGATGCAAAGGGAGACAAAGTTTGG
Organism: Cricetomys ansorgei; assembly: GCA_026225945.1. Taxonomy (NCBI): domain Eukaryota; kingdom Metazoa; phylum Chordata; class Mammalia; order Rodentia; family Nesomyidae; genus Cricetomys; species Cricetomys ansorgei. Next base: position 24,777,407 of record JAMJFZ010001131.1, on the reverse strand, counting down.
GACTCCAGTGCCATTTCAGCCTCTATAGGTTGTAGCTCTGTGAGCACCCAGGACAAAAGTCCACACAGCCTTGAGCAAACGCAATGGCCGTTGCCCTAAGAGCCTGGGTTCATCGTGGATGATGAAAGTAGTCCAGTGGAGTGCCAGCAGAGCCTGTGGCATGAGTGAATCTGGTTTCCAAACCCTGTTCCTAGAAACCCTGCATGGAGGCCGAGCCGAACCCCTGCTCCATCGAGGCGGTTTGCCTTGTCTGTCCCGATCTTATTGTATCGTATTCATTATAATTAGTTATTACTAATGTGTGCACACGTGTGATGGGGGACACGTGTGCACCGTGGTATGCGTGTGGAGATGAGGAGAGGGCTTTGGGGGTTGGCTCTCTTCTTCCACCTTGACGTGGGCCCTGGGGATAGAACTCGGACTGTTCGCTGTACGGTAATCACTTCTGCCCTCCGAGCCGCCTCGTCAGCCTCAGATTTTATTTTGGCCTTTGAGACAGAGCTCAAAGGGCATACCCCTCCTACTCCAGCCTCCCAAGGGGTGGAATTCCAAGCATGCTCATTCAGGTTTTATTATGTTTATTTTGCAGTTTTTTTTTTAATACCTTCATTTATTTGTGTATGTTTGCGTGTGTGCACGCACGTGTTCAATGACACAGTTGTGTTGGTAAGAGACAACTTTCATGAATCGGTTCTCTCGTTTCACCGTGTGGACACCAGGTCTTGTCTGCATGTGTCTTTACCTAACGGCGTGTCTGTGGGCCCTGTCTGTGGAGGGCTTTTGTTTGTTTGTTTGTTTGTTTGGTTGGTTGGTTGTTGGTGTTTTAGACAGAGTCTCACTCTCCAGCTCAGGAGAACCTAGAATCCCTGTAGCCCGGTCTAGACTCATCCTTGAAGATGCTGGGCTTCTGGGCATAAACTACCACATCTAGCCAAGGGTTTTGTTTTTTACTGAAGAGCTAGGCATGGTTACATACTCCTGTAACCTTAGCACTCAGGGGACAGAGGCAGGAGGGCTGCAATATGTTCAAAGACAGCCTGCTCTACATAGTGACGTCTAAGCCAGCCAGGCCTCTGACGTGAGAGTCTGTCTAAAAAAAAATTAAGGTCAATGGCATTGAATAACTACTCAACAGACCATCTCTGAGTTTCAGCCACCAGCATTTTCCGCGTGTGTGTGTGTGTGTGTGTGTGTGTGTGTGTGTGTGTGTCAGTTTTGGCCTCTTTCTGTTTCTTCTCTTTTGCATTTCATCTTATTCATTGTCACCGTAGTTTGTCAGAAGCACTTGGAATCCCCTCAATCCTTGCTCCCCACCAGCCCCTCACCTGCTCAGCACCCCTCCCTTACATTCCTTCCGCTCTCCCCTCCCCTCCCTGTGCAGCTCTCCTGAATAGAGAGCTGTTCTCAGGTCTTATCCTGAAAAAACAGCAAAAACGGGGAGGCCAGGGTCTGTGTAACTGCCAGAGAAATAGACTTGATCCCATCACCAGTGAGAGCCCAGCAGCTGAATGATGTGCACACTAAGAGCCAGAATGAATGTTCAGTCTTATACAGCTGATGCTTTCTAGAGCTTTCCATGTGTCAGAATACGTGACTAGCTGGAGACTTAGCTCATCGAGTCCTAACAAACCAAGAAAGAGGCTTTAGACGCTCCAATTCTTCTTCTTCCCTCTCCTGCTCTTCTTCATCTTCCACCTCTTCTTCTATGTAGCCCTTGCCAGTCTTCGACTCAGAGCATCCTCCTGCCTTGTAGAAGAAGACAGTGAAAGTAAGAAAGGAGACCCTGACCCAGAACACTTTTCTTGTATGCTCTTTCAGACTTCAGATGTCTTCGGGGGTACAAGACCGGAAGATTCTCTAGTCCATGGTTGATCCTAAGAAGCTTCTGATATGGTCAGACACGATTGCTGCCTGCCTGGTTTTCCTCTGGGAAGCCACTCCTTCACTGACAGATTTGGTGAAGGGGCACTGTCAGTTACAGGTCTTAACCCCAGTTCCTCCCCAAACAATCCATCGTCAGCATCCCGGCCCTTGGCCAAGGGTTGGGCACATGCAGGCCCTCACGTGGCTGTACATGCAGTGCTCTGCTGCTTCCCTGGAGCTGTGCAGTATAAACCTGTACTCCTAGACAATGAGGGTAGAGGCATGGGTTCTGGAGTCAGACCACCTGGGTTCAAATTCCATCAATGAGTAGCTGGGTGGCTTTTGGAGAGCCACTTGATTTCTCTGTGTCTGTTTCAGCATTTATAATAGAAGTGGCAATAGCCTCTCTCTCTCTCTCATATATATATATATATATATATATATATATATATATATATATATATATATAATACATATACAAAAAATACATATGTGCGTGTGTGTATTTTTTTTCTCAGACAGGGTTTCTCTGTTGTAACCCTGG
>JAMJFZ010001131.1:24557500-24770000 GCA_026225945.1 Cricetomys ansorgei | reverse complement strand
TTGGCAAGGATAGCTTCCACCTGTCCTTGAGCCCCAAGCCCCACGTGAGCTACGATACAGCCTCACCATCTCTTCCCAAAGACACACACAGGGATTGAAAAATCAGCCTCTTGGAGACACTTCGATTGTAAGTGCAGGAAGTGGGGCACCCCTCTTCTCTTCTCCCAAGCTTTCAGTTTGTTTTTAGAAACTCACATGACCCACGAAGCCTTTAGAAATAACTCCTTTTTTCTCTGTTAGGTTTAAACTCTGCGAGAGGAGGAACGGTATCTTATCCCCCTGTTCCTCCAGTTGCTTAGAATGGTGCTGTCTGCACAGTAGAGACGTGGTAGATATTTAATAAAGAAGAGGATGATGACTACTCTCAGTGGGAACCCTGAGCACCTGAACCAAGCAGTATGTTAAACACTCACGGATGAAACCGGTGAACGGGGAGTGTAAGTGTTTGTCACATGGCTGCTAATCACCTGCTAAGATGGTATTTGAACTCCAGTTACAGTTATCCGGAGCTATGGAAGGAGCTCCAGCAACCCTGTGTGGAATGCATAAGCCGACCCTCCATATCGACTGGTAGTGACATACTCAAGCACCCCTCCCCGCTCTGGTTCTTCATGAAGAAAGCTGCTATTGTCTATTCTCAGACACATGGGGTCAAGTAAGGACAAGACTCCCTGGAAGCTTCCTGAACTGGTTCTTAGGCCTCAGACCATTGTAAGTCCAGCTGTTCTTGCGGAATTGACCTGGGTGGTGACCTGTAAATGGTTAGGACAGATAATAATAGTGGAGGTTTCCCCTGAGGTTCCCAACCCCTTTCTTAGCATTCACAGTAGAGAGGGAGGGTGTCTATTGAGTTGTCTGAATCAATCATCCTTCTGCCCAGGGGCTTCATAGGTCCCACCAGCTGTGGAGTTAACCCTGTAAGGATCTTGCTGTGGCACATTCGGCTGACCGCTACGGGCCCTCTAGTATCTACTTACCCTTCCTCTTCGGTAAGAGACTCCTGGTATCTACATGACACACAGAAATGAGACTTTTCCAGCCTCCCTCGCTGGTGGTTCCTTATGCCATGATATCAAGGAGAGTGGTGCACTGATGGAGAAGGGTACCCGTCCCAGGGAGAAGAGGGATGTGGTGCCCAATGCTAAGGATGGTGAGAAAGTAAGCTAGAAAGATACAGCACTGTTGACAGCTTCAGAAAGCTTCTGTCCAGGCTTCATTTACAGGAGAAGAGAGATTCTATCTTACTCAAGCTATTTGCGGTGGAGGATGGAGTCATTGAAAACTGAATTTAATTCCCACTGGCAGCTGGGTAGGGCATGTAGTTGCCTGTCCCGCAGAAGTCACCATGACCCGAAGACTTGAAGACCTGTGGAAACAGAACACTGATTCCATGAGCTGCCTTCTAGGTTGTGGGTTGAAATCTGGATGGCCAGGAGCAGGTTTGCGTGAGGGAGAATTCAAACAAGGAAAGAATTCTTAGGTAATATTCCACAATCCCACTGTGCTGGCTAGTTTTAGTCACCTTGACACAAATTAAAGTCACCTGAGAAGAGGGAACCTCAGGTAAGAAAATAAAGCCTGTAGAGCATTTTCTTAATTAGTGATTGTTGGCCTGATGGTCCTGGGTTCTATAACAAAACAGGCTGAGCAAGACAGAGGGAGCAAGCCAGTAAGCAGCACTCCTCCCTGGCTTCTGCACCAGCTCTGCCTCCAGGTTTCTACCCTGCTTGACTTCCTGTCCTGACTTCCTTTGATGATGGCTAGCACCCCCACAGAGCCTCTTGAAACACTTCTCACAGACGCCTCTAACTTCAGCAGTCCTGGCAGGAGGCTGCTCTCCAAGTTGCTTTCCTCTAATGGCTTTTCTGCCTCCACACAGTGGGAAGATGGCCACCAGCAGCCTTAGGGGCATCAGATCCCCTGGAACTGGAGTTATGGCTGTTGGGAGATACCTGCTTTGGATACTGGGAATGGAATCGGTCCTCTGCAAGAGCTTCAAGTCCTCTTCACAGTGGGCCATCTCTGCAGCAGCACACACACCCCTTTCACCCTCCATCCCACCTAGAGACACCTGGATTTCTTGAGCCTGTCCCAGAAGGTAAACCTGCCTCACTAATTTCAGAGTCCTTACTGGAAACACAAATAAACCTGAAACAGAAGGGAAACTGGAAGGGGAGGGAAGACACGGTTTTTGAGTGGAAGGATCCATCTTTTTCTCCAGCTGAGTGCTAATAGGATCTGGGTTAGGCAAGGGAGATGCTGGGGGTTGGCTCCTTGCCATACAGTGGGCCAAGCCTCAGGAAAAAAACTTGTTTGATTGGCTATCTTACGCTTTAATGCTATTTAATGCTAATAGATTAATTAGAAATAGGGGAATGTCTCTTGAGTAATGGTTTGGTTCTTGAAATCTTGACAAAAGCTCCCAGTTCATAGGGCTGGTTATAAAAAAAAAAAAAAGGCTCAGCAGGGGATGTGAGCTGATACCTTGAGATTTTACAAGGAAGCCCAGCCCCTACAGACCAGGTGAAGCAGACTCTCATCTGCTCAGCCTCAGGGGTTGTGAGGTTAACAGTGATTGTCAATTTGATAGGATCTAGAGTCATTTAAGAGATAACCTCTGGGCAGGTCTGTGAGAGATTGCCTAGTTTTGGTTAATAGGTTGGGAACACCCACCCTCTATGTGGGTGGTAGCAATTCCGTGAGCTGGGGTACTAGGCAGCATAAAAAGGGAGAGAGTAAACAGACCCCCCCAACATTCATCTATCTCTCTTTGATGCCTGACTGTGGGTACAATGTGACCCAGCAGTCATGACTTCCTGATGAGCTAACTGAGCCTTCAAACTGTGAGCCCAAATAAACTGTTCTTTGCTTTTGTCCTATAATATGTCATAACAATGAAGAAAGCAATTAAGGTGCTCAAGGAGCTCCTGGGTCAGCATGACCCCGTCCCACCTTGCTTCAGAGAGATGCCTGGATGGGCCACTCCAAGGAAAACACTGGAGCTACACCGCCAGGAGGGCCCTGCTGGTATCTGAAGGATTCCTGGCCTGAGCGTTACAGTTTGAGGATCAGGAGAACAATCTTTGCTCCCTGTAGAAATCACCACAAAACAATTCCTATAAACATAGCTGGCCCCTTGAACCCTCCTGAAGGTAGGAATTGTCCTTGAGTGCATTATAAAAGAAGCAGAAATGGAGAGTGTCAGCACTCACCTGTAATTCCAGCACTCGGGAGGCTGGAGCAGGAGGGTTGCCTAGGCTACACAGTGAGATCTCGTGTCCAAAATAAATAATAAACAAAAAGGCAGAAGCTGAAACAGACCCCACAGAAAGTCTCAGGATGTAGGAGGCACAAGACCTGCCACTGGCCTGCTGCTAAACAGCGTGGGCTTCCGCATAGAACCTTCCTGAGACCTACCGGGACACGCCCAGAGACTGATGACCAGAGACTGGTGACCAGAGACTGATGAGGCCATATCGGGAGATGGGAAGAGCTACAGCAGCAGCTTGCAGTCAGGGAGCCGATAGGATGCTGGACGGGGGGGTTGAAGGGGCTTCCTCTTCCTGGAGTAAATGAGACTGCTTTTGCCACTTACTGACTCCCTGTGTCTGTGTCGTTGACTCTGCCCAGCTCACCCCCCACCCCCAAGGGTCCCGGGACTGGGTTCCAGCAGCAGCAGGAACTCTTCCTCACTATGTCAACCGTAATACCTTACAGCCACACCCCAAATAAAAATGACCAAACCTGCCATTCCACCATCAGCGCTGGTGGTGATCCTTGTGGGAAAGGGCAATGGGCCAGAATATGGCACCATTGCTTCTTCAGAGCACCCCAGCCTAGAGTGCACGGGTGGGTTCTGTGCACACAGCTTGATGATCGCATTCGGGGTGGCCCCTGAGCTATCCATCTCTAGATAAGGATCCCTCCTTCTTCAGCTCCTTGCTGCCTGGTGCTGGGACACTCTGGACCAGAAATAAAGCAGGGATTTTATTCAGCTGAACTTTAGTGGGTGACAAATCAGGACTGGCACTTTTAAATTTACCACACAGCTTTCTTATGTGTCCAAAACCAGCTGCGATTACAGCGAGCACTGGGTATGGTGGTGTAATAGTATCTGAGAGGCAAGGGGACCAGTAGTTTAAGGTCATCCTTGGCTATAGTGAGTCTGAGACCATCTAGGCTACATACATCCTGTCAGGAAAAAATCCCACAAAATACACAGTCATCTCCCATTAAAATCAAAACTGAATACCCTTTGAGCTCAGTCTAGTGTAGCGAAGCCATGTTCTCATGGAATAAGCCAAAAATAATCCTCATTTTGAAAAATTTAGACCAGAAGTCTCTCAATGTTTAAATTTTACAGACCAATAGACGCTGCCGTAGGGTTAACTACAACAACTTACATTAACAAATATTTTAAGACAGAAAAGAAATTAAAGACATTACAACACAAAAACATCAGAAGGAGCACTCAGTTTTTGCTGAGGCTGCCATTTAATTGACCCAAGTTGAACATATGGCTTTAGTTACATGTGTTCCTGGCAAGAATTATGAAAACCAGTGCTCGGGAGAGCCAGGAAGAGAAGCTGCCAGCCAAGGCCATGAAGCTCCTTCCCACCCCACCCAGATAGTCCAGAACACCATCGCATCTAGCGATGCACAGAGCACCGGAGCTCACACCCCACTTTTCTCTCACTGCGTTTCAGGACTGGGAGCCTCTTCAAAGCTTCAACACTGCTTCTTCACTCATTTCATAATCTGTGGGGAAAAGGAATGAATGATCAAGTCTGAATGAATGGAGGAAGCAGAGGAAGGGTTGGTGTGGGGCTGGCCTAGAGCTAAGAGGGGGTTGAAGCATGCTTTGAATCCCGGATTTCTCACTCTGAGTGTGGAAGGCATTTGGCTGTTCCTCCTTTCTTACTCTGACAAACCCCAGCTAGCACCAACAGCTAACAAAGCTCCTTCAGTGCTGCCAGGCCTTATGTCATACAGCACCTGATAAGATTCTCTCTCTCTAAAGTATGTGGCTTGGTTAATGTTTATCTGATCACTGCAGCTGGAGGACCCCAGGCTGGATTTCCTCTCTCCCCATATGACCTTATAAGGTCTCTTCCCCTGGCCCCTGTGAGACCTCTGCTTGTGCAAAGAAGGTCTCCTCAAGACTTTGGCCCCAGTCAATAACATGCAACCACCCATATCTGGCTGTAAACCCCCACATGCAAATAGAGCTTTCCTGGTATTACTGCTCTAGCCAATAACTTATCACCACATAAGACATTTCATACACACACACACACATATATATATATATAGAGAGAGATAGATAGAGATAGATAGATAGATAGATAGATAGATATAGCTGGGCCAGCTCGGCTACCCCAGGGAAGAGCCAGAAAGCACAGACCCACAGGTTAGGAAATGTGTCTCAGTTGGTAGAGTGTTCGCTTAGCATGCAGGAAGCCCTGATCTTGACCTCAGCACTACATATAACTCAGGCCTGATGAATCTTGCTTGTACCAGCACTTAGGAGGATCAGGCCTTTGAGGCTAGCCTCTGCTACACAGTGAGTTTCAGGCTGCCCTGGACTCCATGAGACTCTGATGTAAAACAATCATCCTCTTACATACCTGTTTTGAAGAAGTCAGTCACAATTGACCACAGTTACCTTACTGTTCCAGAATGCTAGAAGTAGTTCTCTATCCAGCAGCTCCTTGGATCCACGAAGAGCATCTCCCCAAGCTTCCTTCCCCCTGAACCTCTTCCCAGACTCTGTAGCCCCTCTGTACTCGCTACTCTTGAGACAACTGTAACGAAGCAGCATTGGTCTTTCTGTACCTCATTTCCCTTACCTTTACGGTCCCCTGATTCCATTCATGTTTCGGCGTACGCCTGATTTCTTCTCTTCTATGATTGAAGAGTAGACAATAGATTCAGAACACATTTTTTTTTCACATTTTCTTTTTTCTTGTTCTGTGATCCTGGGGATTGAGTTCAGGGCCTTGCATATGCTTAGCAAATGTTCTACCACTGAGCCACACGACCAGCTCTACTTTTACCATATGCATCCATCTGTAATGGTCAAGTATGTTGGTTCCATAGCGTTTCAATGGACATGGGAGTGTGGGTGTGCCTTCCACACCATTCATTTTACTTCCTTTGGATATATACCCATGAGCGGGATTGCTAGGTCACATGTCATGGATAGTTGTAGATGTTTGAAAACTCTGTATACTGTTTCCCATAATGACTAGATCAATTTACATTTCTACCAACAGTGGGATATACTTTTCATTATTTATATAACGATTACCCTATTATTACTTAGCTATTAAGTTATTAGAGCAGGACAGTCAAGAGCTTTTGTTTGGAAGAGGTAGACATCTGCAAATAGCTCTCAGGAATTGAGGGGTCCCTTTGAGGCCCTTTTGGGTAATAACATAAGAGCTATATGCTAATAATGGGTGCCACGGCAACTTGGAAAAGCTACACACTGTGGCCAGTTGGGAGCGGTGGGAATCCGTTGCCTGACAGCCCAGAATGTAGCTCTGGAACCCAGAGTCTCCCAAGACCAAACAGAGCTCTAAAGAGCAAGTGCTGGGGGTGTGACTTAGCAGTAGGGTGCTTGTCTGATATGTGCAAGGCAGTGTATTCAAATCCCTGCACCACAAAACAAATAGCTAAGTCAGTTGTACTGGCACACATCTGTGATCCCAGCACTCCGGGAGCTAAAGCAGGAGAATTGCCCAGACTGCATATATAGCACCCTGTCTAAATAAATACAGCCACTTTGTCTCCTTACCAGGCCAGCAGATCGTCCATGCTCCATCATGGGGCTCCTTGGCTATTCCATTCTGATTATCTGTCGGCTCACTCCTGACCTTCAATGACTGCTCCATCTCTCTCTTGTACTGCCAAATACTCACTGTAAAGCCCCTTGTCAAATTTGCCAAGACAGGGCTCTCAGCAGCCTGGTTAGGTTGAGCCTTCCCTCGTGAACCATCCAACAAGGAACAGCCACACAGCCACGGTTCCCTCGGCGCAGGACTCATGTGTGTGGAGGTGGGGTAGCAGAAACTCCTCGTGGAGCTGAAGGCACAGCAGGCATTCTGAGGGCCAAGATCCCGGCCCCAGACCATAGATATGACATTAATAGAATATGCAGAGGCGTGCTGAGTTTTCATAGCTGACAATTGCAGTTGATTTCTGAATTAGAGATTTCTTTTATGCTACAAATGTGGGGCAGGAGTGTCCCTAGGACCCACTGCTGCCATGAGTCCACTCTCGAGCAAGCCACTTGGTCAGAGAGTCCAGAATAGGTATATGAGCCTGGTAGTAGTTACACATGCCTTTGATCCCAGCCTTGGGAGGCAGGTGGATCTCTGTGAGTTCGAGGCCAGCCTGGTCTACAGAGTGAGTTCCAGGACAGCCAGAGTTACAACAGAGAAACCCTGTCAAAAAAAAAAAAAAAAAAGAATAGGTATTTGGTGCACATGGGATGCTGTAGAAGAGGCGGGGTCTATAGAAGAGGCGGGATCTATAGAGAGGAAGGAGACTTGACAAGAGGTGGTGAGCGTGTCAGTGATTTAAGTCATTTGTTAATAAGGGAATCTACAATGACCAGCAAGGGACAAAATACAAAGGGGGATAAATATGCATTCAGACAACAAAAAAGGGCTGAAGTAAGTTGCAAAGTTAAAATTTTAATTATGATTAAAGTCCCGTGGGGCCCCAAAACTGTAACCTTTGGGTTATTTATTTGGGGACGTCTTTTTTTATGTATGACAAATGTGATTTGCATTTCTATTGAACAGAGAGGTCATTTACATTTACATTTACATTTAGGTATCTGATACAGTCTAGGGGTCTGGACATGGTACAGTCTAGGAGTCTTGACCAGGTTTGTTTTCTCTGCCAGTTAAAGAATTAAAAAGCAGGAGAAATCTGACGCACAATGGGTAGCGGCAGAGAAATCTCAAACATCGCAGACAGAACCAGCAGTTGAAGCATTTATAGGGGGCGAGGACACACACATACAGCAGACACACACAGAGCAGGACCCTCTGCAAGCAAGGAAGGGGCTCAGGAAGACGAAAAAACCCAGTCTCTTCTTGAGGGCTGGGGGTTTTAAAGCCTTTGACGAGTTTTCCTCCATTAATTTAGGGTTGGTCAGTATGAAGAAATATCGGGTGGTTGATTGGTCTGGAACTGTCACGAGGCATGCCCTGATTCCGCCTCTACCTTGTTGAGGCAGTCCATCCTCAGAGGCCAAATGGTGGGAGACAAAAGTTGCTTGAGGTTGAGGAAGAAGCTGCCTATCTTAGAAATTCACCACCTTTAATCCCTAGCCTTGACCCTTCTTTTCTGTCTGCCTGCAAGTGAGCGTGTCCATTAGTCCATCCCCACGTAGCCTCAAGACGATGACGGGTCACCAAAGGGCAGCCAGACATAAGGAGTGCCAGCCTCACTCACACACAGGCCTGTCTCCCAGATATCCCTCCACAGCGTCCCCCTCCTCTCTCCAAAAAGTCCACACTTCCTCTTCTTCATTCTCCTCCCAGCCAATCAGAATCAGCCACCCCAACCCTTCTCTACAGTACCCCCTTCTTCCCTTCCCACTGAAGACCCTATATAATTCACCATTTGTTAAGGACCACGTCTGTCTGTCCCTACCCTATCCAGGGACAGTCCTCTGTTCCTCTGGGATCCCTTTGTCCTTCTGGGGCAGATACATCTCCTTTGTGCTAAGAATCTGGTGTCTGGGTGTGTTCTGTACTGACTCCAAGGTCCTTTCAGCGTCTGACTCCTAGTCTCTCATTTCCATGCGGGGTCATCTAATTTTGTAGTTATAATGTGTAGCCTCTAATTCATAAGAAGCAGTAATTTAAAGTTACGCTCTGCTGGAGAACCAGGCAACTGTCAAGCGGTCTTGACAAACAGTAGCGTTTAATACTGAGAGGGCCTTTAGCCAGGTCCCCAATTTTATAATTTTTGGAGCATTCCGTTTTGGTTGTTCATTTGGTTTTGAGACAATGTTTCTCTGAGTAGTCCAGTGTAGCCTTGAACTCTGACCCAGCTGCTTCAGCCTCCCACATGCTGGGATTACATCTGAGCACCACCAGGACCAGCTATAACTTTTAATACTGGGGAAAATCGACAAAATTTTGCTTCAGCGACCTCTTTTAAAGGGAAAACAGTGGTGAATGTGGGAAGCCTCATGCCCGAGGAGCTGGAGCAGCTGCTGCTACCTGGCCTGGCAACCACCCAGCATTATAACTAAAATCTGTTCTCTCGGTGCTTGGCATCTGAGTCTGTAAAATCGGGCTCTTGAGCACCACACTTAGTAGGACATCGCCCCAAAAGCCATTTTCAAGATTTTAAGAAGGGCTTCGCTCACCTTGTCCCACAAACCCTGCTAGGGAAGGAAGCAAAGAGGCAGGCATCCAAAAATCCAAGAGCTAACATCCCTGGGCTGCCCTAACGCTCTGAGCTCGCTGGAGACTTCCTCAGTTGAATGCAGGAACAGAGTCCCAGGCAGGCTGACTGCTGGCCTCCTCCGCAGCATCCCGCTCCAGGGTCCAAAGCCAGACTGCACCTGTGTCCCGCGCGGCTCAGGAAACGGCAGCTGCTGGGAGATGCGGACCTTCTGCCTGGCCCAGCTAGGACTGCCGGCCCACAGCAGTTTAAAACCAAACAAACAAACAAACAAAAAACACAGTAGCTTCCCCAGCGTCCCCAGGGACCAATGGAACCACACCCCTCTTTCTCCTCCAGAAGAGATGAAGCCACAGACCGAAGCCCTCTGGTTGTTTCTGCCAACTCCAAATGGGCTCAGACCCACAAAAACCAAAAGTGGACTCTCTCCAGGAACTCTCTCCAGGGGAAGGGGTAAGGGGTAAGGGGTAGGGTGGGGGAGCAGGTCCAGGACTCGATGGTCCATGCCAGCACCGAACAAAATGCAAGAAGAGGGGCCCAGAGGACAACAAGGAGTATCTGAACCACAGCCAGCTTCTAAACACTGTACCGAGCACACATCCAATCCGGCTCCCCAGCCTACCAGGGAATGAAGCGGCACGGCACGTGGGGAGGGACAGGTCTTCTCGTCTTAAAACCATGCTGCACTTCCCCACACAGACTGTGACAACCCAAAATGCCACTTATGTCCGAACACATTCCTGAAAGATCAGGTACCTCCTTAGTTTGAAAACGACTGCTAGATAATTCCCTAAAATACAGTCTGAAAAACGTCAGGTCTTTGAGGTTGTACGTAGGTATTGACTGAAAACAGTTATGGTCAGAATCACTCTGGGCTTAGGGAATGGTGGAGGCTTCAAAAGGAGAACAGGATTTGCTAGGAGACTTCTCAGAACCTTCAATACACAAATATGTACTTTGAATCACAGAGAACGGATAGAATCTACAGATTCCTAAGTTTAACTGACTGTGGGGTTCTCTGTTGGCTGTGGGTTTTTTTGGGGGGAGGTGGGGAAACCTCCATTAGATGGAACCCATTTTGGATGACTCTTAAGTATACTGTCTCCCCTAGAGCATACTTGGGGACTTGTGCATCGGGTGCCATGTGATACCCAGGAGCCAGCAGTCAAAAAGTCCTATGCATGGCTGTGTTTCTGTTGTTTTTGTTTGTTTGTTTGTTTAATTGTTTTGTTTTTCACAGCAGGGTCTCCCTATGCAGCCCAAGCCGCAGACTTCAGTCTCCAAGGTGCATGCACCACTGGGCCTGGCTTGCCCGTACATTTTTATTGAACTGAAACACCTTAAGAACTCAGGCAAACAGAATGTGAAGACAACAGGAAGTTGGCTGGAGCTTCAGGAAGCCACTGCAAAGGTGGCCTCAGAGAGAAACCAGTGTGGTGAACGCCTGACATGCGCAGGTGATAAGATGCACCACAGAAGGAACAGCCTGCCCGGTGCCTTTGGCTTGCACAGTTCAGAGAAACGAGAAAATAGCCCAGGTGGCTGAGAGACTCATGTGTGTATGAAATTATTCAAATGCTGACAGATGGGTTGGAGGTCTCCTCTCCTGCTGGCCTGGCAGCCTAACCTTGGAAAGTCTTCCCTGGGAGCCGGGTTGCAGCGGCGACAGTGAAATACTGCAAGTAAAAGCAGGGAGTCACAGTAAACCAAGAGCCATCAGGTGCTCAGGAGGGAAGCCGAAGCCAGGAGACTGAGCTGAGCTGAGCTGGCCAGGAGGAGGACACCCTCCTGTGAAAAGCACAAAGAGCAGCGTGTTCTAGTCAAAAGGATCAGGTTTCTCAACATGGAAGCTGAAGCTGTACACACTGGGTTCAGGTTTGCTCCAAGGTCAGGGGCACAAAACCCTGCTTATGTCTACCCCAGAGGCTGCCAGGTCAGCACCCCCTTTCTTCCCAGGGTATTGGCAGGGACTTGGGGGCGGTGAGGGGGAAGGGGCGTAGGGACTCTGTTGCTTCCTGAGTAAAACTGGGTGAGCAATCCAGTGGCAGTCAGGGTCTCAGCTCCCCACCCAGGGGAGCTCAGCCTCCGCCCTCCAGGGCTTATAAATCTGGACTCCTGCCTTCAGCGGCTCTGTGCTCTGAAACCTTTCCCTGAGCAGTTTGTAAGCTGTTGGCTCTTAAAATTTTCCAGCTTAACTGGATGGGCTAGTGCCTGTGGCCATGTGCTCAAGACCACAGTTCCAAAGAAAGAAAAGATAGGCCTTCCAGGGTCCCTGAGCCCGAGTTGTTCAGGTCTGGTGGCTTTGGAGGATCCTACCTCAGGCTGCTACACAGCCCAGGGTGGTAAAACACAGATAAACTTGAGTGATTTTTTTCCCCTCTCACAGGCCACAGTCAAGCTCATTAAACTTGGATGACAGTAAGCCAATGACTAACTGGGTAATTAAAACCACAAGGCTAGGATCTCCCTGGCCTGTTCTCTCGGGGAGTGCTCCTCACCTTCCCCTCAGCAGAAATGCTTTTGTGAATTTGAAACCCTCCTTGTGACCCGCCATCTCTTCTCTCTCAAGGCCCATTTCTCCGCTCGTCACAGCTTTGTCCCCATTCCCTCCCTGTCCACTGTAAAGATGGGGGAAACCTAACCCTTCAGCTGCACCGCAGCCCACACTGGCCCCGCCCTGAGAGAAACACTGACAGGTTTCCATCCGACCACAGTCACTCTGAAGAGCCTCCTGCCAGGCGGCCTCTTGGCTTTTTCTGTTCCATGGAACTTTGGCTTCAACCACTCTTGACCCTCCCAGTTTCCCCGGGAGAGTGAGTTAGGAACTTCAAAGTGACAAGCCACAGCTCAGAAGCCCCTGAGTAGCTTCAAAGATAGTCTTTTCCCCTGGCCTGAAACTCCTGGGGGAATGTTTCTCCCTCACCTCTGAAACAACACACACAGTTTACAATGTCCTCAAGGCACTTCTGTTTCCTTTAATCTAGGCTCAGGGCCTCCACAGGAATGCTCCAAAGGAGTCCCCATCTGCCTTGGGCATGCTCTGTGGTGTTGTTCCCCCCCCCCCCCAGCCCACAGTCTGGCTGCCCCTGCTTCCTTATTTCTATCAGATATCCTGATCCCTCACCTACGGTGGAGAAGGGCTGTACTTAGGTTAGGACTGGTGTTGTGGTTGCAACATGCCCCCAACATTCATGTACTGGGAACTTAATGCCTAGTGCAACAGTGTCCAGGAGGTCTTTAGAGCTGGAACTTCAGCCCTCAGGAGGCCAAAGCAGGAAGATTCAGAGTTCAAGACCAGGCTGAGTGACAAGTCTGAAGACCTTGTCTGAGAAAACAAACAAACAAAAAAGGAGATATTAAAAGAACTTTTACAAAGAACTGTTATTAGAACTTTTAACAAGCCCACTCCCATATTTATTGTTGTATTTGGTTTGCCCTCTTGTTCCACGAGGACTTCTGCCGTGCTATGATGCTACAGGAAGGCCTTCAACAGCTGCAACCTGTGCAGCCTGCACTTCTCAGTCTCCAGAATCAGGGGCCAAATGAATTCTTTTAAAATTATTATCATTATATTATCACTGTTGTTGTTTGTGTGTGTGCATGCTATGTATGGGCTGCATATGGAGGCTGGAGGACAGCTATGTATGGGCGCATATGGAGGCTGGAGGACAGGTATGTATGGGCTGCATATGGAGGCTGGAGGACAGCCTTGTGCATGCTATGTATGGGCTCATATGGAGGCTGGAGGACAGCTATGTATGGGCTCATATGGAGGCTGGAGGACAGCTATGTATGGGCTCATATGGAGGCTGGAGGACAGCTATGTATGGGCGCATATGGAGGCTGGAGGACAGCTATGTATGGGCTCATATGGAGGCTGGAGGACAGCTATGTATGGGCGCATATGGAGGCTGGAGGACAGCTATGTATGGGCACATATGGAGGCTGGAGGACAGCTATGTATGGGCTCATATGGAGGCTGGAAGACAGCTATGTATGGGCACATATGGAGGCTGGAGGACAGCCTTGTGCAGTCAGTTCTTGTTTTCCCTCTATCTTTAAGTGGGTTCCGGGAATCCTGCCAAATGATTTTTGTTCTTTATAAATATCCCAGTCTGTGGTATTCCGTTATAACAGTCAAAATGGACTGAAACAGGTGGGCTGTATAATTTTTTATACAGAAATAGTTTTGTGAGTGTTTTAACTTTTAAAAATAGGCCATCAGCAAGATGGCTCAGTGGGTAGAGAGAAAGGTACCTGTGTGCGTGCACACAAATGAGCGCTAAAAAAAAAACATTAGGAGAAAAAGTAAAATCATTTCCTATACTCAAGATGGCACCCATGTATGCTCAGGTTAAGTGCATGTTGAGAAACTGTACACATACGGTCAACAGCGCAGGTCACCAGGGACTAGTGTCACCTAACTCTGTGACTGCAAACCTGATGAGCCCTCAGGGGACCTGCAGGCTGATACAGGCGTTTGAGACAAAGCCTGTCAAATCTAAAACAAACTGAAAACTACAAAGATGGTCAGCCTGTGAGGTGGCCTCAAGCTCTGGAGCTGTGTCCTGTGTCCCCACTCCCTAGGGGACCAACGAAGATGCCAACGGCTTGGGGCCTCTTTGCCACAGCCGTGTCTTCCTGGCTGGGAGTCCGAGAGGCAGAAGAGTGTGAGCAGGGATGACTGTGAGCATGCCTTAGACTGGGAGGCTGCAGGGTTGGAACACGGCAGCCACAACGCGGTCACCTCCTCTTTCACCCAAACACATACTCCAGTTTGTTTTTTTAGAAAATCATTAAAATTAATTGAAAAAAATTTAATTAAAAATGATTTAGATTGAAATCAAAATATAAATGAAATTAAAATAAAAAATAAAATTCTGAAGGTGGGTCCATTTTATATATGTTCCCCGTTAGAGTCCTCTGTTCCCAAGAAGAAGTATAAACTTCACAGTCTTTTCCAGTCCTGAGTTGCCACTACTCACCAGACAAAGGAAAAAGTCGCAGTCAGACCATCCATTAACAGACAAATTTAAGCAAGAACAGTTGGAGCTGCTGCCAGCTGCTGCTGCTGACGGGTTTCCAGAAGGGAATGATGTGCCTACCGGGCGGTGATTAAGTTTGATGACAGCAGCCAATTTAGTGAAGGGTCAGTGGCTGGTTGGCTTATTTATTTTAAAATTTAAACCCACTAATCGCTTACTTGAAGTAACAGCAAATGATAGCATTGTGGTAACAGAAAGAATTCTACCACTTCCTGGCCAGTAATGAGTATTTCATTTACATTCTCACATTGTCGTCTATTTTCCTCAAGTTTGGATGTCACTGAGGAGTAAGCGCTAAGCGTGGGGGTGGGGGATGCACAGCTCTGAGGAGCTCTTCCTTGGCACCTCTCAAGCTCGTTACGTTGCTGTTCTACTGATGTGAAAAGACACCAGGACCAAGGCAGCTCATAAAAGAAAGCATTTATTTGGGGGCTTGCATACAGTTTCAGGGGGTGAGTTCATGACCATTGTGGCGGGACACATGGCGGCAGGCAGACAGAGATACGGCACTGGAGCAGGAGCTGAGAGTTTACATCTGATCTACAAGGAGGCAGTGAGACAAAGCTACTTGGAATACCATGGGCTCATGAATCCTTGAAGCCCACTCCCAGTGACTTGCCTCCTCTTACAGGGACACATCTCCCAATCCTTCCCAGCTCTACCACTGGAGAGCAAGTATTCAAACATATGAACCTAAGGTGCCCATTGTTATACAGGCCACCAAAGATACCGTTTAAGCAATGGGACAAAGCAATGCTTACCAACCGGGTCACTGGACCTGAAGGCTTACTTCTTACGGCGAGGAACTACTTGGCTCTGAAGGAGGCCATACAGGCCATGTCTGGGACATTTCTGACGAGACCACTAACCATTGCCAACATCCATATTTGGTTTTACTCTGCATGGCAGACCCAGAATATCTGAGGATGTAGCTCCAGTTCAGAAACTAAAGAAGAGATGTCCCGGTCAAGTCATGAAGCAAGAAAAAGAGAGAATTCATCCTTCTCTGCCTTGCACTAGCCAGGCTGTCCCTGGGCTGAGCGATTAGTAGCAGTCCTCTCTCATCCAGATACACCCTTCCCTGCTCCCCAACTCCACCAACGCTTGCTTTGCAGCCCCCGCCCTGCTTCCCACCTGGCATGACCTTCAGGCAGTGAAGAGCCACAGCTTTGCTTCCATCCTGAACCTCGATTCTCTCTGCTAGCCAGAGGGCCTCTGGACACCAGATCAGTGGGTCCCGAAGATGGGGGAGGTAGCTCAGCCAGTATCGTTCCTGCAATGCAAGCTTCAGCTGCCAGAACCCACAGAAAACCTGGGGTGGTAATGCCCGCTTCTAACTCCCGGGCTAGGGCAAGGGGAGGACACAGACAAGTCCTGGACGCTCCCTGGCTAGCCAGCCCAGCTGAATCGATGGCTTCAGAGTCAGCGAGAGACCCAGTCTTCAAAACAAAAGAGATGGAGAATGATCACAAAGAGACACCTGACTTCCATGTCTGTTTTCCACAAGCTTGTTGCACATACACACACACATGCACTTGTACATACTAGCAAGTACATATACCACACGCACACATCATCACACACACACACACACACACACACACACGGGATTCACATGAGCAGTCAGGATTGGCAACCTCGGATACTGTGCAGCTCTTCATCTGTGTTCCTCGAGTACAGTATTAGGCGAGGTGACTTTCAAGGGTGCACAACAGGTTTGGCAGGATGGAGGTTAGGGTACAGAGCTTTTGACGAGTCCAAATCCAGGGCTTTATCTACAATATACGGTTCCCGTGGGCACCCACGGAGGGCCGTCAGATTACTCTAGAGGGTGCAGAGTGCAGAAGAAGTACAGTCATTAGCTTACCTGTGATTTCTTGTTCGGGGGCTTCCACTGAAGTTTGTCGCCCAGACGCCCAGACTCGGGTCTCTCTGGGCAGGAGATTCTGTCTCCAGCTCTATAATTTGGAGAGGAAGGAAGGTGGCGCACATATGTGTGCAGACGCCTCTGTGCCTCAGTTTACATCTTTTCAGAATAGAGGTGATGTCTTCTCTGTGGCTCTGCTGATGGAGTAATTGGCCACATAGAGAAAGCCTGTGAAGGCCCACGCAGGGGACCTTTCTGTGCTCCCACAGAAGTCCTTGGAGTACCGTGACGGAACCTCTCCTTGCTGCCTATGTCTTACACAAAGGGCTGCCTACCTTCTCTTGGGAATCTGGGGAGCTGGTGGGACACTTCCTGAAAGTAATCTCAGAAGGGATCCCAATTTTTTAGGACTGAATGAGATAAGAAAGAAAAGGCCCCTCCCCCCTCTTTCTCCTTAGTTAACGCTGTAACGGTACCAGGATCGCACCAAACATCCTACTTCTATTATCTCGCTTAACCCTCTCCACAACCATAGTGAGATGAATATAAATTTTAAAAAAAACAAACTTACATGCCAGTTTAAACAAGATGTTATGAGTGTTCCCATTTCACAGGTGTGAAAAAGGAGGCTCACAGAATGTTAAAGAACCCACTCAGGATCATTACATCTGCTAAAGGGCAGTGCCCGGATTGACCCCCGAGTCATGCCATTGCCTGGACAAAGCCGTGATAAAGGGCTGAGGGCGGGCACTGTCATGGTGTGTTTCATCTTTCTCTGTGCGGTCTTCCTAGTGGGACTCTGGGACGACTGAGGCAGATGGCAGTATGGCTGTGGTTGTGGCCACACCCTGGGGAAGCCGACAGCTCAGACGGGTCAAGGACTGCCTGACCAAGCCTGGTCACGGCAGAGCAAGTACCAAGTGTTACACAATTTGACATGCATATTGTTAGTCCTGTAGGAGGTCATCTTAAATGGAGACAGGTACCATGCTGTGAATTATTTGGGTTCCAAACCTCTCAATCTCCTGCTCTTGTAGGGAAAAAAAAATCATGGCATGAAAAACTGATGTCCCCCCAAGAACCTGTTGTGGGGTCAGGAGAGCAGCAGGGCTGGAGAGCTAGCTGGACTGGGAAGGTTTTCCCTGGACGTGTCAGGGATTTTTACTCTCACTTCCTGGCATTGTGTGTGTGTGTGTGTGTGTGTGTATACTTGCCTGTACTTGTACATGTGGAAACTACTGGTCAATCCTCAGGGGTCTTCCGTTATCTCTCTCATCTTATTTTTTAAATTGTATTTATTTTTATTTTATGTGTATGGTGTTTTGCCTGTATGTGTGTCTGTGCACCACACGTATGCCCAGTACCTGAAGCAGCCGAAGAGAGCATCAGATTCCTTGGGACTGGAGTCATAGATAGTTGTGAGCTGCCATGTGGGTGCTGGGAATCTAACACGGATCCTCTGAAAGAGCAGCCAGTGCCCTTAATTACTGAGCCATCTCCCTTGCTCCTCTCACTAAACCAGAGTTTGCCAATTCAGCTAGACTGGTTAACCAGCGAGCCCTGGGACATGCATGTCTCTGCCCCTCCCCGGTGCCGGGGTTACAAATGCACATGGCCACACCCAACTTTTGCATGGGCACTGGGGACCGAAACTCGGGTCCTTGTGCTTGCACAACAACCTGTAGTGGAACACTTGGAAGAAGGTTTTGTTATTTTGGTTTCTTTAAGGATGCAAAATGGCGTTTGTGTTAGGTTTGTGTGCCCACCCCAGCTGTGGTAGAGTTGTTTACAAGCTGGATTTGGAATGCTTGATGCAGGTGGTTCTGATTTGGCTCCTAACTAAACAGAGGTTAGAGGCTCTAGAGCAACTGGTAGAAAAGAAATTAAAGGCTCAGCTTGTAGAAGAATCTACCAGAACCTGAAAGTAGCCTGTATTTATTATAAAGGAAAAATCTGGGAAATAGAGAATGCTAACTGATTTGAGAGAAGTAAACAAACTGATTCAGCCTATGGGTCTGTTACAGTCTGGAATTCCTTCGCCTTCATGTTTACCAAAGTCCTGTCATCTGATAGTGATTGATTTGAAAGATTGTTTTTTTACAATACCCCTGCAAGAGCAGGACAAGGGAAAGTTTGCATTTATGGTACCCAGCTATGATAATGCTCAACCTCTCAAAAGATATCAGTGGAGAGTCCTTCCCCAGGGGATGTTAAATAGTCCAACATTGTGCCAATATTTTGTGAACTGACCCTTGGAAACAATCCGAAAACAATTTCTCCAATCTATAATCTATCACTAAATTTTCTGAATGTGAATGAGACAGGAACCACAACGGCTGAAAAACATTGCATCATAGTAAAATCTGCAGAAATAAACCAACCCATATATTATAAAGATTTATTAACATCTCAATGGAAAACAGGACAAGTTTTGCACTGGGGCAGAGGGTATGCTCAAATTTCCAGTGGAAATGAGAAGTTGTGGGTACCATCAAAAATGATAAAGACAAGATATGAGCCAGCAATTTCTCCTGAATGCCGTGACGGCTGAAACCAGGAAAGCGTGACTATGAAAAAAAGCTGATCAGACCGTTTTACAAGTCGGAGGGGTTTTTCATTTAATAAACTCCTGGAGACCAGAGAATAGCGATCAACATCTCATAATTGATAACTTACAAAGAAGGGGGGGGGGCGTAGTGGAAGACTTGGAAGACGGTTTTGTTATTTTGGTTTCTTTAAAAACACAAAATGGCGTTTGTGTTACATTTGCGTGCCCTCCCCAGGTGTGGTAGAGTTGTTCACGAGTTAGATCTGGAATGCTTGACGCCGGTGGCTGTGACTTGGTCGGGCGCAGCCCTTCCGGCACCTGTAGCTTGTTGTTGGGATTGTGCGCCGCATGGGCTGTTGGGAACTTTTGGCTTAGGGTGTAAAAAGTCTGAAGCCCTGCGGGTCCCTGTGGGCGTTGGTATGGTTGGTGGTTTGTCGCCTGGGTTGCTGCGGTTAGTGTGGTAATTCCTAAAAGAACAAAGGTGACTCACTGTCGGCTAGTCCTCTTCAAGCTTAGGACAGCCTAAAAAGAGGCTGTGAAGGGTCTCTGAGCAGTACTTCTAATCTTTTCACTTATGGGGACTCACTGAGCATCTGCCTCATCGGCCTTCCATTAGAATCTCCATTTCTAAGCCAGATGTGGTAGAACCCACTGGTAAGCCCAGCCACAAAAGAGATTGAGGTAGGAGGATCACAAGTTTGGGGCTAGCTTGAGCTACACAGTGGACCCAGACTTAACTCACAGCACACGTCAGCCTCCCCAGCCTGCCCCATCCAGAGCCCATACATACTCCCTATCTCTTCACGTTGTTCCTGGGAACCAGGTGCAGTTCATTCTTCAGTTCCTGGCTCCTGACTGGGGTGTTAACCTTCTGCGTCCCCTGCATTGGGTCTAGGGCAACAGGCCAGTCTGTGGTCAGCATCAGCAGCTGAGTAGCACCCTCCCTTCCAAGCATCGAGGACGTCAAAATATGATTTTGTTAGGGACAGAGAGAGCTGAGGGGGATGGGCACCTTCGTACGTCTCTCAAGGTCTCCTGGCCCCTCACTGTGCATTTGTGGGTGCCGCAGACAGCCTTGCCATCATGAGTGGCGCAGACCAGGCAGCCGAACAACAAGGAAGGGAATTGTCTCACTAGAGTCAAACATCTGTTCCTCCTACCTCACCTGGGTGAAAGCCAAACAACCAAAAGAAGCAGACAATGTCTTCCAACACAGCGCATCGCCTTGGGTCCCCGTGTAGAGACCATCTTCTCCAAGTCCGCACCTTTCATTTGCTCGAATTTTCCCGTCTCAATTTCCCTTACAAACTGAAAGCTATGCAAGTCATTATTTCACACTGTCCTTTCGAATAGAAGCATCGCCAAGCAGATGCGAGCAATTATAACCAATTGTGACTGGTTTTTTTTTTCATTAAATTTTCAGAGGAATAGCCAACCTGTGCGTTTAAACGTCGGTTAAACCAAACCCTTGAGATTTCATGCTGTGGGTTCACCCAGCAGGGCTTGATATTGGGTTTTCAAGCTGTGTTAATTGACCCAGTTGTCTACTTGATTAGAGGTGCATACATGCATTTTTAAATCAAAACATTGTCACACTGTGCTGGGGAGGAGGGCAGACCCTTGTCTTTGTCTTAGTGGTTTTAATAACCAAAGGATAAATAACGAGAAGGTTGAAGCTGTCACAGTGTGAGGGTGGATAAAGAGACTCCAGAGGAAGGTGTGCCTGGCTTCCTAATTTCCAATGACAGGGCATCCCAGTTCCAAACACACTGCCAGGCTTAAACAGAGCTCCATTCCCGAGGGGAGAGCAGACAGAACAAACTAGAGGTGTCTTTTGCTGATAAGATGCTATGGATTCAGGCATCACTGTACAACAGGAGCCTTGTAGAACAAGAACGTTTGTGTAGACTCTGGCCCCCGGGACCAGAACGCAACACTGGGAAACCGAATGTGTATCGGGGGATGAGTCATTTTGGAGCCTGAGAGGGTTTGCTGAGAAGCACAGACACCCAGACAGACAGGACTTACCTCAGAAAGGTCATTTGAAAGAGAACTTATCTAGAAAATGGTTCCTACGTCTGCCCTGTTACCATGAGAGAAGACCCAGCCAGACTTCTGGCAGCCTGAAGCCTGGGCTTCTCTCCCTGGCTGCAGCCACCTTCTGCAAGGGAAGAAGCGACCCTCGCAGTGAAGAACCTGTCAGCACGAGAGTGTGCTCTGTTCTCAGGAACATGGCTCTTGCTATAGGAGCCTCCCCCTTAACCTGCAGTTCACCACAGCCTGCTTTTCTCTGTCTTTTATGTTACAGGGACCCTGAGACACAAAACTAGAAAGACCCTATATGTCATTCTTATACAGAGTGTGGTCCTGGGTAACTAGCTGTGTGATATTGTAGAAGTCACTTAACTTCTCTGTTTCAATTTTCACATTCACCTCCTGGGAGTGGAGAAATGAGCACTCCCTCAAATCTTATTTGGAAAGTGCTGGAGGATAAATGATGCTAGCTGGTTGGTGGCCAAAGATCCATCAAGGTTAGCTATGGGAACAAATGAAGGATTTCTCCTAACTGTGCTGTCTCTTAGATTTCCATCTCATGAACACGCATCCACCTCTGCAACCACAGGACAAAGACAAGAACACAGTCCTGGAATCCCTTTCTTCTGTTCAAAGTTCTCAAAACATCAGGAGATCAGGTGGTTTGTGTGCAGATTCTTTTAATTATACAGACTCTGTGCTGACTCGGTTGAGTTTTCGTCAAAAACTTGCAGTTCCTTTCCAGGAGCCCATTGTCGCTGAGCTCCGCGAAGCTTTTCACAGGCTTTTGTTTGTTTTCTTGGTTACAGCAGAGAGCAACAAGAGCCTCCAGATTGTCTCACATGGGGGACGATAGATGGGTGCCAAATCCACTCTGCAGAGGCCTCACTTCGGCTTCTCCCGTCTGCTCGGTGGAATGGAATTTCATGCACATTGCAGACGGTCCATTAGCTCTTGGCAAGGAAAATTAAGTTTTCAAAGTTGCTCTCTCTAACAAGCCTCTCCCCACCCCCATCCCCGTGTCTCTCCTTCTCCCCCACCCCCCCATACACACACACACACACACACACGCACGCACATACGAACTTGCTGAAAACAAAACTCTCTCCCCATTAGCGCAGAAGAGAAGCAAACCCTCCCGCAACTGCCCTGCTTTAGTCCTGCCCATTACTCCCATGATGCCCCTCAACTCTGATTTGAATCAACCAAGTTCTGATGCAAGGCCCTGATTCAAAACTCCCTCCCTTTCGGAAGAGGAGCATTCTTTTAAAATTTCAAAAGCATGTAGCAAAGGCTTTGAAAAGTAATTTGCAAACTCCTGTGCCCCTGGGAAAGGCATGCTCAGTCCCACCCCGCCCCGCCCCTTCCAGTTGGCACAGGGTAGCTTCCGAGCTCTCCATGCAGCTGAAAAGGAAACAAAGACGTTTTTTGGTGGGGAAATGAACCATACCATGTAGGCTGAGTCAGATGCCCCCTGGGATCCTCATGTCCCCACCCCTCCCCAGAATCAGCAGATCTGAGTACTTCCTAGCCGCGCTGGCGTGTGGCCTGTGCCCCAATATGAAGTGTCCCTTCACATGGGAGTCAACTGTAGTCAAAGGTGTCAGGATGCTGAAGGATCAATATTTACCAGCAACCAGCATTTTTTATTCTGTAAGGGGGGCGGTTACCATGGAAACGCTGTCAGCCTCAAGTGACTGTCACAAGGTGAAAGAAACGCATATTTATAAACCTCTTCCTAAACACCTGTTAGCAGAGTGGACTGTTTCTTAAGCTACACATATTCCAAAAAAATGGGGAAACTTTCATGACAGAGTTTTTCTTGATTACAAAGACCAAGTGGGGTAGTAGGTACATGCCTAAAACCCCACCTCAGGTGGCTGAGACAGAGGGTCAGGATGGCAAGACCTGCCTGGCTACATGGAAGAGAGAAGGACCTCGTCTCAAAAACACCAAAAATAGATATACACACACACGCACACCCACCCCACACGGCTTGCTTCTCCTGCCCCCTTTTAAGGATTGAACCTACCGCGTTGGCCACCCTAGGCGAGCACTCTCGGCGCTGTGAGCTGTACGGTTAGATCTTACTCAGCTAGACCTTTGAAACTGTGCATCACACTTGTATTGGCTCAAATAACTCATTCAACGCCAAATAAAACGGTACTCGTTTGGGACTAAAAGTACAAACTTTATGTGTGAGTTGTGCAAATTACCTCTAGACCAATCAGTAAGCCGTTATTTTATTTGGCACGGTGGGAAAATGATTCGGGGGCACAGATGAAAAGCGCGTGAGCACAGAATTTGTCTTGCTTCGCCTTACCTCCTTACGACCAGAACCACGATTTTGTTACAGCACCCACTGACCCAGATTCACTCCATTTCATGATCTCTCTTTCGGCTAGAGGCAGACATGCGAGGCAGTCCTGGCCAAATGCACTGAAGTCCCTGAAAAGGAGGATATTGGGGGCAATTCTGCACACTCACACAGTTCTGTACAACTTGTGACCAGAGATGCTGACTGCCTGTCACGTGACCAGCTTTCCAAGGATACATGGGTGGCACACGCCTTGGAAGATAGATTTACTTGTGTCTCCAAAGCAAGAGGCGGTCTGGCTTGCAACCTTGGAAGACAGATGACATTTTCCTTCAGGGCAAAGGGAAGGCCTGTCTTCAGCCCCCTGAGTAAGATGTGCGCTCCATTGGCTCAGGCTTCCTCTCCTCTGAAGTTACCACTGCTTAGGCAAGCACTCCTGCAGGGCCCATCTTTGATTGTCAGGACTACAAGGATTGCCACATGCATGCTGGTATGTGTGTGTGTGTGTGTGTGTGTATGTTGTATATGTGTGTGTGGTGTATGTGTGTGGTGTATATGTATGCATATGTGTGTGGTATATGTGTATGTGGGTGTGTATATGTATGTGTATGTGGTATGTGTGTATGTGTGTGATGTGTATGTGTGTGTGGTATGTGTGTGAGTGGAGTATATGTGTGTGGCATATGTGTGTTTTGTATATGTGTGTCTGTGGTGTGTGTTGTATATGCGTGTGTGTGATATATATGTGTGTGGTGTGTGTGTGTGTATGGTTTATATATGTGTATTGTGTGCATATGTGTGAGTTGTATGTGTTTGTGTGTGTGGTGTGTGCACGTGTGCGATGTGTGTGTGTTGTATGTTATATGTGTGTGGTGTGTATGTATTTATGTTTTATGTGATGTGCGTGTGTATAGTACATTTGTGTGAGCATCAGGTGCCCTCCTTTATCACTCTCTGTCTCATTTCTTTGATCCTGAAGTTCCCATTTCTTTCTGATTGGTAAGCAACAAGTTCCAGGGATCCTCCTGCCTCAGCCCCTCTTACACTGGGGTCGTGGCTGTACACACACCCAGCTTCTGTGAGAGCCCTGTGGCCTGAGCCCTGGCCTCACGCCTGTGCACCAGCACTCGTAGCCCTGAGCCATCACGCCGGCGCCCCAACACACCCAGAGCAATCAAACTCCGAGCAGTATAAAACAGAGCAATGTTACCAAGGGCTTAGGGAGGAGAAAAAGGTGAGTTATTGCTTGTTGATACAGTTTCTGTGTAGATAAGGAAAAGCTTCTAGAAACCATGATGGGCGACATGTCGAACGAATGCCAGTGAATTTCACGCTTGGGAAAGGTTAGAGTTGCCAGGCGTGGCGGTGCACAGCAGCGCTCCCAGTCCCGGGAAGCAAGGGCAAGCAGAGCTCGGTGTGAATTCGAAGCCAGCTTGGTCTACATGAAAGTTCTAGGTCAGCCGGAGCCTCCGAGTGAAACTCCGTCTGAAACAACAAAAGCATGGCTGGCGGGCAACATTCATGTCACATACAGTCGTCGCAGTTGTACAAGGCTGGGGCTGCGGGGTAGCTCGTGTCGTGTCTGCTGTGTGCGCACAGGGCCTCAGCTCAAGCCTCAAAACCCACATTTAAAATGAAAGGAACAGCAAGAGGGCATGGTGACGTGTGTCCGTGACGTCAGCCTGGGAGGGGCACAGGAGCACCCTTGGTGCTCACAGGCCACCCACCCTAAGTTTCTGGCCAGAGAGGAAACCCCATCTCAGAAAACAAGGTAGTTGGTTTCTGAGGCACATCATCCAAGATGGAACTCTGACTTCTGCATGCATGATCATACGTTTGCACCACACAAGCATGCATCCCAACACACACACACACACACACACACACACACACGCACACGCATGCATGAAGTCAGTAAAACCCGAAGAGGTAGGTTTAGCTTACATGAAGGAGGGAAATGAGGCAGATTTTTAACTCCTATTTGTGAGTTTATTTTATTCTATCCTTGCTTCACTGCACACCTACCTGCTGTTGCTGGGGAGCAGAGCCGCTAAGACCCACGGACCTCCAGGTGCTCTCCCACGAGGGCTCAAGCCGTCCTCGGTGGCGTCGACCCCATCCGGGAGATTTCTCATTTATCTGGTTTTACTGCGATTCTTCAGCTCTTGAGAGTCACGTTGAGCATCCCCCAGCTCCCCGAGTGCCTGCTAAGCCAGAATTTGTGGATGGAAACATTATTGTGGGACCCGTTCCATCCCTATCATCTGTTTGTTTTTCTTCCTGTGTATTTCATAACATGCTGTAGAAATTTCTGATTCAGCAGTTAAAATAGTCTGTGTGCTAGTTATCATTTCCTCGTGACCCACTTCATACCCGATTACTCATTCTGGCATTCGGAGTTCAAGATTAAAAAAAAAAAAAAAAAGATTTATTTTCTGGAACTAAAGTATGTGTCTGAGGGACAAAGGGGGGATGGGGTGGGACAGATGATGTCAGCATACCTGGTAGCAACAGCACTCGAAAGAACCCAAGCTTGGGTGTCCCAGAACAGCCCCCGAGGCCTCCTGCCTCATTCTCCTGAAAGAGCTCTCAGTCTCCACCCTCTCCCGGTACCCAGCTGTCAGTCCGCGTCTTCCCCCAGCCTTGCTCTCATTCCCTCCTAAAATTTCTTGAAATCTATGTGTCCCAGGTGCGCGGCTGGGAGCGCAGTGAGCCGCCCCGCTCCCACTCACACGGTGAGCACTCTCCCGCGTTAGTGTACAGCAGAGTCCGGACGGGACTCCAGGTCCGAAGGGTAACGCTTACAGACGCTTCCCGTATAATTCCGAGTTGGGCCACATATTTTTGAGCAACACTGTGACTGGAAGAGAAGCCGTGGGGACACATCTGTGCTCCACTGCAGAAAGCCCGAAGCGCCGAGGGAGGCCAGAAAAACGACAGACTGGGGTGGTCTGAGAGATGAGGCTGGATGGAGATGATGAGGACCCGGGACAGATGGAGAGGAGCACCTGATGGTCCCTCCTCACAGAGCGGTGAGGGCAAGACTTCGGTCCTGCTCCTCCCACAGACAGCCTTTGAAATACAGGGGTATTTGCTTCTGTGAGGCTCTAGACGGGTGATGTAGATCTACCTGGCAGCAGAGGTCCTGGACAAGGCCTTGCTCCCTGCCTCAGGCAACACGTGATAGCTAGTGTTATTTTTTATTAGTGTAGATTCTTTGATAGATTCCTCTAAACGGGAATCTTACATGAATTACTGGATGTTCCTGTTGAAATTGAGTGGTATGATTTTCCTTTGAGTTGCTTCAAAGTGGCTTAATTTGACCGCGGGAGATAAGGGTACCAGTTGTGCATAGATCCTCGGTGCCTGGGAAAATGTGTCTGAGCATGTCTGCATGGGTGGGACATGGGTGAATGAACTAATAAATGGTAGCCACTGTTTTCCTCCTCTTCCTCTTCCTCCACTTCCTCTTCCTCCTCTTCAACTTCCTCTGACTTATCTTGATCTTCCCCCCACCACCTGATACACACACCCTGCCTGGAAATTTTTTTAAATGACATCTCTTCTCAGGAGACCTGGTTTCCATGCAGTTTCCTGAAAATGCTGTGTCAGGCCCTTACACTCACCCCTCCCCCAGCTTACTCATCTAAGAAAGGGCCAGAGTCAAGAGAGTCAACAGGCAGAGGACCACAGTCAAGTCAGAGAGGTGGCTGGAGGGGTCCTGGTAGCTAGGAAACAGGTCAGGAGAGGTCAGACACTCAAGACAAGAGAAGCAAACCCGGAAGCAGTGGACAGGTCACCAGCTGAGCCTCCCATCTGAGCTGGCTCACTGGGGAGGTGGTGGCAGAGGGATGGACCTGGAACCTTGCTCTGCCTGGTGTGGAAGTCAGTTGCTGGACAAAAACAACCAGACTGCAGAGCGCCTCCTGGCATCTTGGCACGTGTCTCAGGCTGTCGTCTGTGCTGGTGAGTTCCGAGCTGGTGAGAGAACCACCCTGGCGGCGACCCTTAAGATCTCAGTTTGGAGTGAATCTCAAGTGTTTTCTATGTGAAAACTTCCTTTGATTATCGTATGACACAGGCATACTGCTCTTGGCAACAGAGCTGTTTTTAGGCAAGCTGAGACCCTCTAGAATCCCACCACCCACATTTCTACCCATCATTGAAATCTACTTTATTGGAGAAATGCTTCGGGAAATTCCGTGTTTCTGAAACGCTGCTCTGTTGCTTTGGTTTTCCCTAGATTCTCTCGATTTATGGCAGACACCACACCGACGCTCACCAGTTCCACCCATCCTTACCCCACCTCACTTCTTCCGCCCCCCCCCATTCCACCCCACACCTGCCTCTCGGGAGCTCAGAGCAGCCTCTATCCAGCTTAGAATGTAAACATCACGTTGGAAACCAAATTGAAAACCGAAGAGGCCTGGGGAGGGGCTCAGTGGGTCAGATACAGGCTGTGCCAGCCTGAGGACTTGAGTTACACCCTCAGGTTCGCCGTGCAACCCAGGGGTGATGAATGTGTGTAATCCCGGTGCTGGGAGGTGGCAGCAGGTGGATCTCAGGGGCTCTTTGACCAGCCAGGCTTACAGAAACAATGAGATCCTGGTTCAGTAAGACACTGACTGACTTATAACATAACTTCCACACAAGCCCCATTGGTTGAACACGCACATGCACGCACACACGTATGCATGCACACTCTTTCTCTTGATTCCACTCGAGTGCACGTGCCCACTCATGCACACAGACATGCACACAATTAAAAAAAAATAAAACTTTCTTTTTCTGGTTCAAAGAGATAAAGTCAAAGGGAGAATGTCCAGGTTGCCACCAAAGATAAACAGAGGCTGGCAATGTCTTGTGTTTACTTTAACCACAAAGAAATGGGAATGAGGAACCAACACAAGAGCCAGGCTGCTCACAGTCGTCTCAGCTCTACTTCCCCTAAAGTCACTGACAACCAAAACTGCTCAGAACAGCGTGTTCACGATGCTGTTCCTGCCAACAAACCCGCCCAAAGGAAATCATGTCATTCACTAATAACGTCATATTTCTTCGTCAAAAGAAGAGGCCTGAGAGAGACACACCGCTGTGATACCAGCTACTTGAAGATGAGAAGTTTCCAAGGAGTCCAGGGTTGGGACATTCAACTCTGAGACCCTAGAACAGGGCTGCCAGAATAAATATGAAAAGGCAGCGAGCTCAGGAATGCCTGGTTCCAACCCAGAAGGTGAGCACTCCCAGGGAGGACGCAGAAGCTACAGTCCCCAGAGACGACAGAATACAACGCTACATGCCCCTCCCCCACGTCTCTCCTAAAAGACTCTTCAGGAGAAAGCGGCCTCTGGTCTGGGCAGACATGGCCCACAGGTCAGGGGATGCCTGGTACCCTCATCAAGTCTGACCTTGACCTCTTAGGTTCTGAGGAAGAGCATCAGTTGGCTCTGGGAAAGTTGGGGAAACCTCCTCTCTGCCCTTCAGTGCGTCTTAAGAGAAAGGAAAGCCAACCTCCAGGCAGATGAACCTAGACAGAATGGAACACAGAGAGGCCGATCTGCACCACCTTCCACCAGAGCAGCAGAATGGGGATTCTTGGGGGAGGGCAAGTGTTTTCTCTTAGTGAGTTCAGGGCCTCAGTGATGGGGTGTCTAGGACTGAGTACAACTGATGCTTTCCCTCCCTCCACCCCACCATGCCACGGTTCTCTCTTCTGCTTTCGTATGCACACCCACCCACCCCGTGCTTCTCACCTGCTTCTGCTTCTACTTGCACCAGTGCTTAGTCTTCAACACTTCTTTCCTGGAGTCCAGGCTCCGGCGTCCTTCCCAGAGCCATGTCTTCCCAGACATCTGACGGCCACCTCAAATCCCAAGCTGCCCGCTGACTGAACTCTGCTTTCTAATCACACCCTCTGCCTGGATGCTCTTATCTCAGTCAAGGAGTGGGGGACCCCGCCACCTAGAAGCCCTGCCCACGCTCCACAGTGTACAATTACTAAACGCCTCAGATTGACTCCCAAGCCGTCAACCGTTATAATTTATCTGTCCTTCCTTCGCTCTCTCTTGCTGGGTAGATTTTAGTACAGTGTAGAAAATGCCATGAAGAAACCGTTGAATTCATCTTCCCAGCCCCTCAGGAGCGTTCTTAGCCTCTTGTATGTGTTCTCAGCCTCTTTGGGGGTGTTAGTGATCCTTCAACAGTATCCATAACCCTTCAGGCTTCTTCTCATCCTCCTCGGGAGTAGTCTCTGCCCTTCCTGGTGTGTTCTCAGCTCCTCGAGAATGTTCTTAGCTCTTCACAAGTGTTCTCAGCCATTCAGGAGTGTCTTCACTCCTCACAGGAGTGCTCTCAGCCCCTAGGGATGTCCTCAGCCCCTAGGGATGTGTCCTCAGCCCCTAGGGATGTCCTCAGCCCCTAGGGATGTGTCCTCAGCCCCTAGGGATGTCCTCAGCCCCTAGGGATGTGTCCTCAGCCCCTAGGGATGTTCTCAGCCCCTGGGGATATCCTCAGCCCCTCAGCCCCTAGGGATGTCCTCAGCCCCTCAGGGATGTCCTCAGCCCCTAGGGATGTCCTCAGCCCCTCAGCCCCTAGGGATGTCCTCAGCCCCTAGGGATGTCCTCAGCCCCTCAGCCCTTAGGGATGTCCTCAGCCCCTCAGCCCCTAGGGATGTCCTCAGCCCCTCAGCCCTTAGGGATGTCCTCAGCCCCTCAGCCCCTAGGGATGTCCTCAGCCCCTAGGGATGTCCTCAGCCCCTCAGTCCCTAGGGATGTCCTCAGCCCTTCAGGTGTCTTCAGCTCCCTAGGCTGTCTGTCCTGCCCCTTCCAGCTCTAGAAGATGCAGCTGGTATTTCTTGGGCAGGAGAGGTGCTCTCTTTTGTGACTTTATAGGTGAGAGCTGGGAGAGTTAGAAGGTGAGTGTCTGGAGTTGAAGCCTGTCCTCTACCATCTTGCTTAGCCTTTCTGCAGGTGATTCTTTTCCTGGTTTCTTGGTTTAGTCAGGACTCCGTGACTCACCTAGCAGCAGACCCGGCCTCGCTCTAACTCTGTCTCTACCTAGCACCTGGCTCAGCTCCCCTCATCTCTGTGGGTCCCAGAGAAAGCTCTGACCCTCAAATCTAGCAACTCCATGACATATGTGGACCTTAATCCATACCACAGGGAAATAAAAGGGGTCAGAGAAGCCGAAGCCCCACCCTCTACCTGACCACACTCTGTGCTCCAAGTTACTAACGATGAGTCAGGGATCTGAGAAGAATTCTCCTTTCAGATTTCAGATAGGGAGCAGAAACCCCAGGGCTGAAGTTCGTTATCAACCTTCCTGAGAAACCAACCGGTCAGCTTCCACCTTCCTCTCCCACCTGTGGACAGGAAGTCCTCTAGGAAGGCCACTATTAACACACCTCTCTCCAATTGGATATTTCGGCCTTCCCACCCAGTAGCAGAAGATACTTCCTGTCTTAACTAGGCTGGCCTTGAGATGTGCTTTGAGCAACAGAATGAAGTTGAAAATGGAGCCTACAGGAAATGATGTTCTGGTACTTCTGGGACTACACATTTAGTCCACCAGCAATACCCCCTTTTCTCTCACCCGGAAGCTATCCACATGGAAGAAGTACAACTAATGGAGCTCAGCGTGCTTTGCAGAAGCCCAAGCCATCCGCACACAGAAGCTCCACGAAGGGGGAGAGAGGCTCAGGCATTGGCTAGAGGCACCAAATATGCAAGTAAAAAAGTTTTTGTTTTGGTTTTTGAGTGTTTGGACCCTAACTCGCACTCTATGAACAGAACCAACCCGGTGCACACATCTCAGACTGTGAGAAACGATAAAATGTAGATAAACCGCTTGGTTTTGAGGAAGCCCCTGTGCAGCCACCTTCCCCATGCCCGCCGGCCTTCGGCTTCCTGCCCCAACAGCGCAGAAGGCTGTTCACACCTCCTTGAGCCTGCGCACTCCTCTCACTTTGCCCAGCGATAATCCCCTTTCCCACCGTTGTTTTGTCTAGCCAGCTTCATCTCCACTTGCTCCCATAGCTTTCCATGCCACCCTCAACGATGCCCTGAACACCTCTTGGGGTGCGCTCTCCCAGGAGGATACGGTACTCAGCCGGCGTCGAGGTGAGCAAGCCCCTTGACTTCCAGCTCAGCTTTTCTGAGTGAGG
Organism: Cricetomys ansorgei; assembly: GCA_026225945.1. Lineage (NCBI taxonomy): Eukaryota > Metazoa > Chordata > Mammalia > Rodentia > Nesomyidae > Cricetomys > Cricetomys ansorgei. Next base: position 24,738,596 of record JAMJFZ010001131.1, on the reverse strand, counting down.
AGTTACATTCAGTTGTCTCACTGGGTTCATCAGATGCTAGCTTACGTCTGTCTTCGGGCTCCACGATCTTTGGAACGTGTCTTTCTTCTTTGTAGTTACTTCAAGGCTACAACACCGCTTCTTTGTCGCCTGGCCTCACACACCCATATCCCAGAGAGTAAGAAGCAACAAGTGCTAGCATCTGTATCTAGAAAGCATCACTTTGCAGAAATCCTCAGGGGCTTTCCACTCATCTCACCAGCCGGGGCCATTGCAAGGACACGCAAGAGTCAAGGATAGTCTGGAGCGAACGCCTTGGAGAGCCTCCTCTTTGACTTGGAAGCATTCACTTCCTGGAACTGTCTACCTGTTGGGACCAAGGAAAACACAGAGGAGCAGTGACCAGCAGTGTCTGCCCCATTCTCCACCTGTAAAGAACGAATGTTGAGATTCAGAGAGGCCGTGGGCAGACCTTCTTAGCACCAAGGGCAGAGCAGCACTCGGGGAAAGCAGTTACAGTCTTGCACTTCCACGAGTGGCCCTTAGCCAGGTGTCTTCCCGAAGGAGCAGAAAATGCATTGTAGAGACATGCTTCTGCTTCTTGTGCAGTTCTTTTACAATTAGTTCACCTCTTGGTTAATAATCCTTTCCTGATCATCTGTTCCACCGTTAATGCACCCAGCTGGGTGGTCGCTGTGACGCTTCACTTCCAGGTGGCGTGTGGCAAGGCAGGCCTTGGAAAGACACACAGGGCAAGCTGGCGGGGTTTTGTAGCTTTGTGGCTACAGCGCTGCATACTTCTTCTCTGAGTCATGGGGAAACAGGTAGCAGTTAGCAGTCAGCTACGGTTTTTCAAACATCTCAGACCACAGAGTTTACGAATCAAGTCCCAAGGTCTTGGTTGCCTAGGGCTACAAAGCTCACGTAGAAGGTGACGAAGGCTTTCGGAACCTGGTTCGCATGTGCAGCCCCCTCGCCAGCCACAGCTTCTTTTTAAAGCAAATGAATGAAGACTTTTGTTAAAAAAAAAAAAAAAATGCCTTGCTAGGGACAAGCACAAGATGACTTAAAAAGTGAATATATTGGCTTAAATTACTAAAATTACTTATATTACTAACAGAGGAAAGTTCCCTTTTCAACTGGATCCAACTGCTCAAATACGGATTGAAGGATGGAAATCTCTACCCCTAGAGATATCTTTCTGTCTTCCTCTGTGGACAGGTTCCCTGAAGCTTCGGAATGAGAGCCCATCAGAAGGGGCCCTGGAAAAAACAAAACAAAACAAAAACAAAAACAAAAAACTCCCAAACCAGCCCAATCTGAAACACAAACCCAGTTCAGAATCATTACCAAACACTGTGTTTCTCTTACTGGCCAGACTGGGTCACCGCCTACCTCATAGCCAAGGCAAGGCCAATCTCACGTAAGCCAGTTGGCTGAGAGTAGGCGAAAACCAGCTCCCTGAAGGAAGTCAGCAGGAGAGCCCTCTAAGGCCAGCCCTGGAACCTGAGAGCCGGGACAGGTCCAGATACAGATGCAACTGCTATTACTAATTCCACGGTGATACAGAGCTGCAGGGACGGTTCTGTCGGTAAAGCCTTTGCTACACAAGCAGAAGAATCTGAGTTCCCGTCTCCAGCACCCGGGGAAAAGCTGGTGACTTTGATGTCACCCCAGCAATGAAGGGGCAGAGACAGGCAGTTCCCTGGAGATCGAAAGACAGCCAGTCTAGCCAAATCAATGTGCTCCAGGTTTCAGCGAGAGACGCTGTTTCAAAACTAAGGTGGGGAGTGACCGAGGAAGAACCTGACATTGGCCTGTCGCCTCCACGTGTATGTGCACACGTGTACCCACCCCACACGCAAATAACACAGAAATACTAGTGACACCATTTTTTAAATCTATCAGTTCTCAACTCCTGCTTCGGGCTCATTTCAAACGTCAGCGCAGATAAATCTCCTAGCAAGATCAGTTTTCCCAGTGCTTTGTTCTTCTCTCACCGTGTGTGTCTCATCTCCCTGTGCACGATGGTGAGTCACACAGCCATTCGTTTATTTGTCTCCACGCTGATTTGGAAAAGACTTAAGGCAATCAGAGCTGGGCTCACCTACCATTCAACACCAGACGCCTCAGGACCAAGGGGCTGGCTGCTGGCTCTGTCCTGATGTGACCGGGCCTGGAAGGTACAGCATGCAGGGTGGTGAGAGGGGAAGGACTCACAGGGCTCCCTCCGAGAAGGAAACCATTTGCAGAGAGAAACGGGATTTGAGAAAGCGGGCTGACGCTTTTCTTAGTAAACTCTTTCTAAAGTGTGTGAAACCTGACGTGAAATTGATAACAGACTCAAACCCTAAGGTGGAGGGGAAAGCTTACAAATTTCGTATTCTGAAAGGGACTGGTGTGTGTGTGTGTGTGTGTGTGTGTGTGTGTGTTAAATGGCCTCACCCCCTCAACAAACAAAAATGTAAATCTGGGAACACCTCTTACAACCTCCCCAAGGCTGAACTTTATTAATAAGTCCAGAGCCTTCCTGTGCTGTTCATGCTTTTTACAACTTACCTATTTCCTCTTACATCTTCCATGGTTCCATTCTAAAAGAAGAAAGTACTCCCCTCGCGGGGAAAGAGGGAGTCAACATCCCAAGATCCTATTTCAGCCTTACTTGCAAGCACCTGCAGTTCGATGTTTCCCATTCGACTCAGCAGGTTCTAATTACGTGAACTAATATTTGCTCACTATTAAACCATGTTTATTCTCATAAAAGGCAAACTTTCAAAGGCCGGGGTTAAGCAAACCTCAGAGAAATCTCAGTGTTTATGCCAACACATGCCTGTTTCCCGCCACCTGTAGTCTCTCATCTCCCCATCATGATGGGCAATTGCCTTTTGGACATTTACCCGGACTCTTCTCGTTATGAAGGACAATCTCTTTCAGTCCCCACCAGGCCTAGGCTTTCCCTCAGGTGTTACCTCTTACTGTGAGGAAATGGCCGCTGTTGGTTTCTCAGGGAGGACTGGCCGAGAGAGCCCTCTCTGCGCTGTGGGGGTGCTTCCCCTTCGGTGGCTTCTGAGTCATGTTTCTGAACCAGAAGTTGAGAACAGTCTGAGAAAAACCTGAGATGTGTTGTTTCTCAATTCTTGTCAAGCATATCACACAGTTCGTCTCATTGCCAAGTTTCTCCCTCACAATTCTGACACGTGTGTCCCCAAACTCATTCATTTCCCATAACAGGATGAGCCAGAGGGAGAAAATAACGTCAGAATGCAAGTGTTGCTAGTGACAGTGGACAGACACCATTTGATATGAGAGAGGACCCGGGATTCTCAGTCCCATGTTGTTGGTGCTTACTAGAATCCTACCTCCTCCTTTTGAGCTTAACTATAATTCAGCCCCCAACACACACACACACACACACACATACACACATACATACACACACACACACACACACACACACACATACACACATACACACATACACACACACACACACACATACACACACATACACACACACACACACATACACACATACACACACACACACATACACACATACACACATACATACACACACACACACACACACATACACACATACACACATACACATACACACACACATACACACACATACACACACACATACACAAAAACACACACACATACACATACACAAAAACACACACACATACACACACATACACACACACATACACAAATACACACACACACATACACACACACATACACACACACACATACATACAACACATACACACACACACATACACACACATACATACAACACATACACGCACACATACACACATACACACACATACACATACATACACACACACACAGACACACATACATATACATACACACACATACATACACACACACATACACACACACATACACACATACACACATACACATATACACACACAGACACACATATACACACACATACACACAAACACACACACATACACACACAGGCTGTTTACATTGTCCATCATCTTGGGAAAGTTAGCAAAAAATTTGAGTCTCAGTTGATCAACTATCTGAAAGTAGGCCATTTTATCCGTAAAGCAGGCTGAAGGAGGAACGTGTGGTCATCCTTCTAACACCACAGAACCCCTGTACCGATTACCCAAAATTCAAACCACACCAGACATTCTTAATGAAGTAGATGTTCAACAAGGCAAGCCATGCCCTTCCTCTTCTCCGAACTGGTTCTGTGACAATTAGTAGAATGAACACTTGGGCTTTAAATAGACATCACACAGATAATAAGTAACGGTCTCTGCTGATGTCGCCCTTGACTTCCTTAAAACTCCAAGACTTTACTTCCCCAAAAAATGTGTGGGAAACGTACACCTGTTCCTCTGAAAAATGGCACACTGGCTTCTCCTAAGTCACTTTCCCTCTGATGTGACTGAAGCAGAGTCCTGAAGAAAGCCAAAATGAGCAGCCCAGACAGAACCATCAGGCTCGCTGTGAGACTCTGCATCAGCTTCCTACAAAAGCACAAAGCATAAATCCAGATACGCGATTCCCAACATCAGAGGAATCCTGTCTCACTCTCTGGTCTTTAAAGACAGCCTCCCTGCATGTGTAAACAATCCAGCACAAAGCATGCCCATGCAGAAATTCTGTGACCACGCATGTACCACACACACACACATGCGTACACACATACACACACGCACACGTGTATACACACGCACGCGCATACACACACACACGGTGGGTGCCAGGAGGAGCAAAAGCAGAAGATCCCATTGCTTCCAGGACAAGCACCAGCAAATCCTTAAAATGTGAAACTACAAAGGCAAGCGGCCAAACTTGCCATTTCAGGCCGCTCGCCTTGCATCGCTGGAGCTCAGCCACAGAGCAATCTCCAAGAACAGCAGCCCAGCCTGCCACGTAGTCGGCGTAGTCGGCTCCACAGCCTCAACCAGGCCCTTGGTTAAGAGAAGGGGGATGTGCCCGCTCCCCACCCTCCCCACAACCTACTGGACCTACTGCAGTCCTACAACCTGCTGACTAGGGTCACAGGGGAAGAGGAGGGGCAAGCAGGAGGCAACACTGAGCACCCAGAGTCTTCACACAACCGAGCAACTACGAGACGGTGAGCGGAGCGCGGCCAGCACGGGCTTGCCAGGCATGACCCAATTCAGATTACGGGGAGAATTCTCCCCAAGCCAAGAACATGGTTTCCTCTGATCACCTTTGCCTGAAGAACTCATTATAGGAAGCCGACCTGGGGAGTTGTGAATTCAAGCTAGTTTTCTCTGCAGAGGATGGGAGCCGAGTGCATACATAACCCGAGACTTCTGCTCAGATTAAGGGGAGCAGGGGAAACTGGGAAAGAGTGGGCTCCCTATGCCCTGTGCTCTCAGGCTGCTCCGAGGTTCCGGGATGGTGCCTTTCTCTCTTGCTAGACACCACATTCTGCGTTCTTTAAGAGCAGAACGGGCAGTGACTTTCACACCCAGCACGTGCAGCCACTGTTTGGAACATTTACCTCACTAAAACTACAACAAGCCTCACTTAAGGGAGATTTCTGGAGTGGGGGGGGAAAAAAACGAGCTTAAAAAAAATTATTTTTACAGCTTCTTATCTCTTTGATGTTATCCTCTATTTTAAGATGTTAAAAATAGATATTAAAAGATCTAAGCGGTAAATGGTTTAATTTTATCCATCCCCTGAGTGCTAGATAATTAGTCTCTACTTCTCAGCCTCAAAAATAAAATCTAGACTGATTAGAAAGCTTAATGTGAAAATCAAAATAAAACGACTCTTTGAAGGAAACAAAAGAGAAGTATTATAATTCGAGACAGAGCAGAGCTTTCTGAGCAAGCTATAAAATTCAGAAAACATAAAGAAAAACAAGTACAGATGTATGAAAGTGTTAAACTTGGCAAATAGAAGGCACTCTAAACAAAGACTACGGGAATTATTTACAACAGAAATAGAACAGAATGAAAATGCAGAGCAAACAGAACACAGGCAAATCAATAGCAAGACACAAACCGCCCTTCGGTAACTGAGCAAATACTCATAGGGAGTTCACAGATAAATTGATAGGTTGATTAGAGCCTCACTCCTGACCCTGAAGTTTCATTCCTCACGCGAATACAAAAACAGAAGCATGTGCACACATATGCCAAACGACAGATACAAGAAGTCTCGTGGCTAAAAGTTGCCCAAAGTAGCCGGGTGGTGGCGGCTCACGCCTTTAGTTCTAGCGCTCAGGAGGCAGAGGCAGGCGGATCTCTGTGAGTTTGAAGCCAGCATGGTCCACAGAGTGAGTTCCAGGACAGCCAGAGTTTCAACAGAGAAACCCTGTCTGAAAACCAACCCCCTCCCACCCTAAATAAAAGTTTCCCAGAGTATTTCCATCAGTAAATAAATGTGCCGTGCTCATATAAAGGGATATTATAAGCAATGAAAGTAAATGTCTCACAGCAATGCACAAGTACGTATTGGCTCAAATGTGATGTTGAATGAAGGGCAATAATACATACTGGGGAAATACACAGAGGGGAAATGGGCAGGACTGATCAGTCTATAGGGTTAGATGTCAGGACACTGGCCACTTTCAGTGCGGTGGAATTTTCTGATAATACTCTGTTCCTTAACTTGTGTGGTGCTTTATGAGGAAGAATTCACCCGTGCTCATTGAGTAGTATATTGTATTTTGTACACTTTTTACGTATTTTTATAACTCGAGAAAACGTGATAAAAAACACAAATGGTCCACAGCAGTGTGCTAGGATGATGAGTCCAGCTGGTCCCTCAGGGCAAGGACCCTGAAATGACACTGGTTTTTCCTGCATGCAATTTGGCAATATAAAATCTCTAAAAATCAGAGCATAAACTCGGCGGTTAAGAGCAGTGGCTGCAATTCCAGAAGACCTGGGTTTGGTTCCCGGCTCCCATATGGTTGCTCATAGTCATCCATAACTCCAGTTCCAGAAGATCTGATGCTCTCTTCCGGCCTCCACAAGAAGCAGGCACAGACATGGTACACACACATACATGCAGGTAAAAACATAAAATAAAAATAAATCTTTTTAAAAAAATGATAGCATTCAGGGTTGACAAGCATAATGATACAGACAAATGATACAAAGTAGAACAGGATTTTCAAAAAGAAACTTGGTGTTGCTGATCAAAATCTTAAATGTGCATGCCTTATGAGCAAAAGGTCCAGTCCTAAGAATACAACCCTCAGAAATACTCACCCCTATGCACACAAGTTTGTAGAAAGAAATTTCACTGCAGCACCGTTTGTAATGGCGGGAAACGGAAGACCACATGTGCCCTTTGCTAGAGCAGGGTAATAAAGCTGCGTTACAGCTATGTAGGTGGAATTTGTCCACTGTGGGAAATAAAGGGAAACCCTCTCTACTAATGCAGAAAGGAGTCCAGGAAACATAGTTTTTAAAAAAATCCATCCAAGAATAGAACATATGTTATGATCTTGTTTATAGATAAATGATTTGAATGTAAACATTAAAAACAGTGAAATAAATTAACACAGAAAATTAAAAATAAAATTTGCTGTGGCTTATAAATCAAAGACCTTAGACCTCATTTTATCCACGACACCCCCCCACACACACATACACACACTGAGTTGTAACATACAAGTTATCCAGTCCTTGCCTAGCATGAAGTACCGGGTTCAATCCCCAGCACTACATACATGGGACTCGGTAGTTGGCAAGATGGCTCAGCGGTTAAATGCCTTTCCTCCAAGCCTGGCAACAACTGTTCAGGTCCCAAGACCTACAAGGTGGGTAAAGAAAAGCAACTCTCAGGACTAGACCGAGGACCTCCGAGAGAGCACTGTCGCATGTACCACCTAAGAAAGTAAGGTGATCGAAGCGATTTGATATGTGGAGGCAGGAGGATCAGGGGTTCAAGGTCATCCTTGATTACACGTCTAGTTTGACACTAACTGGGCTACATGAGACTTTTTTCTCAAATTTTTAAACTTACTAAGTAAAAAGACCTCATAAACCAGACCATAAAATATATGTAATTTCTCTCTCAAGATGCAAGATAAAGAATTTGCGGGAAGAGTCTGGACCAATTCAACACGGCTGACCGGTGGAAGGCAGTTTGTCCTGTGTCCCCTCAGAAATTCCAGCTTCTATAAGGCCAGTGAAGAAACTCTTGGGTGTGTTTCCAAAGCCCTTTTCAATAATTAACTAATCTGCCCCAAGGGTGGGGCGGGACAGCACGCCCACAGAGCAGCACTCCCTCCAGCTGCCCACCTCTGGAATGTGAAGACATCTCCTACACTGGGCTACCCTCCCTCGGGGCCAACTCCCTGGAGATCCAGAAGATTCTGCACAAGAGGACAGAGTCCCCTCTGGATATTCTGCAGAAACTTAGACTAAGTTTCTGCTCTTATCCTACATTTATTTACCTGTTCCCTTCTTCATCTTCCTCCCAAACCTCCAGCCTCATACTTACTGAATCAGCCTCTCAGCTCTTCTAAGGATGGGGCCCTGGACTGTGTATTTTAAAAACAGATTTACTGTGCTAAAATATACAGGTTGAAATTTATTTACCTCCTTAAACCGCCCCCCAATTTTGACTATAATAATTCTAAGTACATTTGAATGTATACTTAAATTGAGCACACTCAAAAAATGTTGGTGTTTTATTACCAATATCCATGTTTTTGATCACTCCAAACAGAAACATTGTACAACAAACTAGTCACTCCCAAATTCCTATCCCTCAGCCCTAGTGATCTCTCTTGGGCTTTCTGTCCGTCTGGTCCTAGGCTGTTGTCTTAGCTTGCTTTCTAATTCCTGAGGTAAAAACACCACAACTAAAAACACCTTGAGGAGAAAAGGGTTTATTTGGTTTACCTGTCAGATCATAGTCCATCTTAAAGAGAAGTCAGGGCAGGAACTCAAAACTGGAACCTTGGAGGCAGGAACTGAAGCCAAGGCCATGGAGGAATGCTGCCCAATGACTTGCTCTCCATGGCTTGCTCAGTTTGCTTTTAAAAAAAAATACAGCCTGGGACTATGTGCCCAGGGGTGGCACTGCCACGGTGGAAGGGAGAAGGGCCTTCCCAAATCAATCATTCATCAAGAAAATGCCTACAGGCCAGCTGGATGAAGGCATTTTCTCCACACCTCTAGCCTGTATCAAGTGACAGACGCGAACCAGGCCAGGACCCTAGAGAAGGGCGTCTTCCCACGTCCGCCCTTCAGTGTCTGCTCTGCTTCACTCAGCACGGTGCTTTCAACATGGCCATAGGGTGTATCAGAGTTTCAGATCCTTTCCATGGCTGACCACTATTCCCTGTGGTCACGTGCCAATCTTTTCAATCCACTTACCCGTTGGTGGGCTTCGCACGTCTGGCGAGTCTTCTTCATAATGCTGCTGTGGTACAGAATCATTTGAGTTCCTACGTTCAATGTTTTCATAGACCTAGGAGTAAAATGGTTGGAGTATATAGTACATAGAGTATTATATACTATATACTATGTAGTATATATAGTATATATAGTATATATACAAATTATATAGATTATTTGACCTTTCGAAGAAACTGCCAAACTGTTTTCTACATGTGAGACCATCACGCCCGATTTTCTAAAACAGCTGCCCCACTTTGCATTCCCGACAACAGCGTACAAACATTTCGTTCTGTCCACACCGGCACTTGCTTGCTGGCTTTGTTTTTGATCCTGTTCTCATCTTAACAATATTGAATTTTCCAGTCAACAAACAGAGAGCGTCTTTCTCTGTGCTTGTCTCACCTTTCGTTTTCAGTGTAGAAGTCTTAGACCACGCTGGCTAAAATGACTCCGGTATCCTCCACGTTATGATACTATTGTAGTGGAATTCTTTTCATAATTTTCTTGCAAGTATGTTGAACTTGTGTTTCAGCTTACCTGGGTTTTTGGTGGTGGCGGCGGTGGCGGTGTGTGTGTGTGTGTGTGTGTGTGTTTGAAACAGTCTCAAGTAACCCAAACAGCCTCAAACTTACTATGTAATCAAGGATGACTCTAAACTCCTGATCCTCCTGCCTCCGCCTCCCACGTGCTGGATATGCACCGCTACCCAGTTTTCTGTGGTTCTGAGGTTGACCCCAGGTGTTCATGCTTGGGAGGAAAGTGCCCGGCAACATCCTCGCGCCCTGCTTTGTTTTATTTGTTATGTGTGGAATCTTGAAAGATTTCTGCAAGTAATAACACATCATCTGCAACAGGCCATCTTATTTCTTGTTTTCCCAGTTTATATGTGATGTCCTTCAGTTGCCGGCTTGAGCGACTCCAGGTAGCATGTTGTATTGCTAGAGTGTGAAATGCACTCGGTATTCGGTAAGAGACCGTATCTCTTATTCCGGACTTAAGGAGAAACGTTTTCAGTCTCTCACCTCTAAGTAATGTTGCTAGGGTTTTTCGTGTGGTCTTCATCACACTGAAGATGTTCCCATCTGTTGCTAGTGCACTGAGTGCTTTATAACATGAAAAGATATCAAATTAGGTCAAATGTGTCTTCCAAATCAATTAAGATGGTCACCTGATCACTTTCTCCCGTTTTATGTGGTAAATGTGGTAATTTACATGGATTTGTGTATGTAGAACCAACTTTGCCTTTTGGGAATAAACCCCACTTGGTCATGATGTGTAAGCTTTTTTATATGTTACTGAGTTTTATTCAGTAGAATTGTGCAAGGACGTTCGTATCTGTAGTCTCAACAGGGACTGGTCATTACCTTGATTTTCTTGTGGGATCTTTCCTGGCTTTAGATTCAGGTTAAGGCTGGGCTTACAGGATGAATTAGGAAGTATCCCTTCTTCAGTTTAAAAAAAGTAAAAAAGAAAACCAAGCAGCACTGGTGTCAAGTCTTCTTTAAATGTTGGTAAGAATGCACCACTGAAGCCATCTGGTTCCGAAAAGTGTATTTTATGTAATTCCCCTGCTAGTCCTGTAAGTCAAGTTAGGCTAGGAGCCAAGTACACAAAATGCCTAATTTCAACACCCTCAGGCATAACTCTTGATAGACTAGTAACATTAAGAGAAATAACTGGGGTGTGGGAGGGGGTGGGTAAGTGGAGAAGGAAGGAAGCTTTGAGTAAGAAATATAACTAGCTACCAGCTCTAGAAATGTCTGTGGGACAGTCAGGTGTGGCTGCTCACACCTGAGATCCTGGCACTTTGTAATCCTAGCTTGTGGGTGGCTGAGGCAGGAGGAATGTCAGGAGAGCAGCCTGTGCTAGGAAGTGAGTTCCAGGTCAGCCTAGGAGAGGATGATAGAACTCAGGAATGGATCCTGAGACCCAACAGAAGCCTCAGGATCGGCAGGAATGCACCAGGGTGTAGCTTCTACCCTTCACTATTCTGTTAGGCCCCGCCCAGCCCCCTACGCAGCCACACCTCCACCGCTACCTCCACCTTGGTTGCCCAGTCTGCAGCCAGTGGGGTTTTGGGCAAGTCCTTGGCCCGTAAGAAAGAGATGGCGGGAGGTACTGAGTGCGAATTGTAATTTATTGTGTTAGGCGGTCCCTCTGAGCCATAAAAGAGCCAGGCAGTTCAGAGAGTCAGGGACGAGGAGGCTGCGTGGCACAAATCATTTAATTTGGGGTTATTTTCATTCAGGTATTTTTTTTCTATTTGCGCACAAAGGCACCAGGAGGATGGGTACAGGAATTGTCGAAAAGCAGAAAAGTTTTCAGTCTCCCTTGCTCTCTCAGCTCAGCCTCTCTCCTCCTGTCCCTCTCTTTCCTCAGGCTCCTGCTTAAGTTTCTAGTAAAAACTTGCTGGGCCACTTAGAGGGGAATTAATTTAATATCCGAATACCCATCTGACTGGTTCTCTTAAGAGCAAGCAGCCATGTCAATATCCAAGAGAGAACAAAGGAAGAACAAACTGGCCGCTGCTAAGAAGTTCCCCAGCCATCCTGCAATACAGGAGAGACTCTCTCCCATGAGTCACAGCCTCCCACGCCCAGCAGGGTGTAGAAACTTTTGACGGAAACCTGAATAGAATAGTATGAACCAGTCAGGCAAGTACAACACTCCCCTGCTGTTAACTTGATTTTTGAAAGAAAAAAAAAATGTTCAACACTGCTTCAAGACCGGAGATTGAAAGGAAGTGTTTAGCCCCACAGCAAGCGCGCATCCCCGCGAAGCGGGGGATTGCCATAAAGTCGGACTGGACTCTCCATCTGCAACCCTAATCCTTGGAAGCGCTTCTCACCTTTGTAAGGAAGTGGGTATTTCTTTAGAGCTAATGTAGATGTAGACGTGAGCATTAATTTAATTATTCTCGGAGGTTCATGGCGGAGGACAGTTTACTCTTTGCTAATTCAATTCCTGTCCTGCAGGGTTTCAGCCTCTGTACAATCTAATCTTAAACCTAAATCTAGAATGTTTCGGCCTCTGAGACTTACAGCTGACTGGGTTCACTCTCACTTCTGAACTACCTCTTTTCACTCCAATCTGTATTGTGAACTCCAAACTGTAAATCGTAAATAGAGTACTTCTGAGTCTGGTTGGTTTTTTTTTTTTTTCCTCTGCTTATTTTGAACTGGCTCTGCTTTTCTTGGCTTCCATTCCACACTCTGTTTCTACCTTGCTTCTCTCTCTGAGCTCTTCTTTTCTCCGAGCCTTGCTTCTTTCTGAACTAACTCCTACTCCTGTAAACTGAGAGCCTCTTTTTATATCCTGAAAGCTGGGATTAAAGATATGTACTAATATTGCCTTCTGAGTTGGGATTAAAGGCATGTATGGGATTAAAGTTGCCTTAACCACAGAAATCCCTTTCACCTGGCATTGGCACAAAGGACAGGATTATCTTGCAAAATGTCCACTTGGCTTCTGGCTATACTATTTGAGATCCATTCTTGGGATATGGAGTATTTTACAAAAGATCCTTTAGTGGAGACTGAACATGCATACCATTCTTTCTGCATTCCATCCAGATCACACAGGCCTCTGAATGTGATCCCTTTACACAGGCCCTTGGACGGGATCCCTTCCTAGTTATCACACAGGCCCTTCAATGTGATCCTTTGCTAGAGCAGCCATGCTGCTGAATTAAACGTTTCTCCACAAGCTTAGATGGTATGGGTGGCCGTCAGAGACAAATGCTCACATACCATTTCTATTAGCTGCTTCCCCTCCCACCTCCTCTTCCATGCCCAGTGGAAAAGAAGCTGCAACAGCACCCCAGCTGATCATAATGGCCTCAGAGACAGAAGGTCTAAACAAGGCTGTAGCATCAGCAAGAAAGCCTCTGACTGAAAAATAAAATCCTCAGACTTGAAACAACTACACATAGACAGAATAACACTCAAATACTGTAAGCCATGCTACAGCACAAGACTGAAGGCCACATGGAAAACCTTCTGGACCTCTAACGGTGTAATAGCCCCAGCACCACAGGAATGCAAGGTCTCTGCTTCTTCACACAAAGTCTCAAATAAATTCGCACTGAGTTGTGATCGTTGCCACTAAGCGCTACCATGTACCCGCTTGCTTTGTACAGTCTTGAGTGGAGCTACATTGGCTTCTCCAAACCATGCCTTGGTCAGTAAAGCATATCTAGGAGCATCACTTGGCCGCCATTTAAAAAGTCATCCGTTTACATTGTTCTGAAAGGTCCTTCGAACCCTGTCACTGTAGGCCTTCTCCTACCTGTGAGCATGCGGTGAAAAGACGTGTTATCTAAGGCCCTCACTGTCCGGTCTCGGAAATCTGCAGCAATTTGCTTGTGGGACACGGGTGCCTGAGGCAGCACTCGTCTCCTCCACATGGTAGCTCTCAATTAACCTTTTTTAAATGTTATCCTTCCAAGTCTCCCGAATTGTCGCTGTTTTTCCCTTTTGTGGGGAGAGGGGGGTGTGATGTTGAGAAAGGATCTTTAGTAGCTGAGATTAGCTTTCAATGTGCTATGTAGCTGATGACCTCTGACCCTCCGGCTTCTACCTCCCAGGTATGGGATTGCAGGCTATCCTGAACATTTTGGTGTCTAAATCTAAGACTAGACGTCATATTTAAACTCTCCTCTCTCAGCCTTCCGAAAGCTTTCTGTAGTAGGCAGCACTGGCCTGGGTGTGGACAAACCTCAGGTCTCGCTACCTTCACTGGAAGGTAGAAGTTGACAAATACAAATGCTGATCATTGTTTGTCGTTTTGTCCCCATCTGAGTGTGACACACTTCCATGAAGTTCTTTCTGCCTTGTTTACAGCCACGCCACTGATGACCTGAAAATTCAGAGAGGTGGCACGGATCGCCAGGACTCAGACTGCCTGCCCCAACCTGCTTGACACATGTCCCCTCACTCCTCACAAGCTCTTTTCTGTATTTGGGGAGTAAATCCCTCACCACTTCATGCTAACCCCAGCAACTCGCTAGGCTTGTGACAACAGAGGCTTCGATGGACTTGATTAATCTTTGAGTTTTTAACCCCCTTGCTTCTAAGTCTGGTCTCGGACCAGAGTGGCCTGGATATGTGAATTTGCCCCTGGAGCAACTAATTGTCTGCACTGTGAAAATTATATCCTCCAGTTCCATTTCTATCTTCCTCTCTCTTTTTAAAAATATTATATTTTTATGGGGCGTAGGGGACAGCGTGTGCCAGTGGAGGCCAAAAGGGCGTCGGTTTCAGGCAGTTGTGAGCTACTCTGTGTGGGTGAGGAGAATTGAACTTGGGTCCTCTGGAAGAGCAGAGGGTGCTCTGAACCACTGAGCCATATCTCCAGCCCCCCCACCAACACACACACACACACACACACACACTCCTGTCATTTAGAGCACTTCAGATCAAACCAAGGGTCTTGAACATACTAGAAAACCACTGAACCACTGAGCTACTCTGCCCACCCTCCAGGAGCGTTTCTTTTACCCCGAAATGTATGAACTTGTATTTTCACCAAGATTAGCACAGGGTTTTCAGGGCCACTTAACAGAAAGGTGGCCCCAACAAAGCTGTCTGCAGAGCAAACTAACAGCCCCAGCCAGTTCTTTTTACGCCCCATTTCTTCAAAAGAGACAAACCTTAGGCACACTTCCTAATGCCTGCGGGCGTTCAGCAGCCACGCCCTGCTTTGTATTGTACTTTGTAAGGATGTGATTTCTGAACAGATTGTGAACAGTGTTTTACTGCCTGCATAAACCAGAAGCCTTCGCAATACTCCAGATTCCAAGCAGATGCTCAGAAGTCTCTTTTGTAAGAGAAGGAAATGAATGACTAGGTGCAGAACTGAAATCCAGGAGGAGCAAAGCCTGGCTCAGAAGATTTTCGATATACAGCCCAACAAACCAAAGTGACATCAAATTTTCAGTCCACTGCAAGAGTGTATTCATGTGCAGGGAGTGCCCTCACCTCTAATCCCAGCACTTAGGATGCCAAGGCAGGACGATTCAGGCCAGCCTGGGCTAACAGTGAGAACCTTCCAAGACAAAGAGGAAGTGGAAGGACGGGGAGGAGGGGAAGGAGGAGGAGGAGGAGGGGGAGGAGAGGGAAGGAAGAGGAGGAGGAGGAGGAATGAGAAGGAAACTGACAGGAAAACGTGTCACCTGAACTGAACGTTTTCTGTACAGTGTGTTTCCTTTATTTTGTCTTCAAGATCCTCACCCTGAGGAGAGCTCTCAAAGGATTTATGTAATGTGCCCTGAAGAAAAGGCTGCATTCACCACTAATCCTCTCTCTTTAAAAAACATGTTGCTAGAAGCTCCCCGTCAGAAGAGAAAATGCTCAGCCTCAGCTGTCACTCCTGGAAGGAGTGCTAGAAAAAAATACAGCCAGCCGGGTGTGGGGTTACCACGAGCAGAGCGGCAGTACACCCACGGGTGAAGACATTTCACAGTAGGGCAGACAAGGTAGTGAGCAGGGCTCCAGCGTGCAGAGTGGGACTTCAGAACTACCTACTGCCCCAAGAACAGGTAAGGACGCCAAGGAGCATTCTAGCCCTCTCCACTAACACTGATCTGTTTGCTTAAGAAGCTCTGGGTTGAGGCTGGAGCGGTGTCTCAGTGGTTACGTGGCTCATCTTCCAGAGGACCTGGCCTTGATTGCCAGCATCACACAGCTGCTCTCAACCACATGTAGCTCTAGTTCCAGGGATCCAAATACCCTCACCTGGCCTCCTCGGTTACCAGACACACGTGGTGCACAGACATATATGCATACCACTCATATATGTAAAATAAAAATAAACCTTAAAGAACAAACTTTTGGGGGTTCTCCTCAAAGGCCATATTCTTCTGAAAAAATGTTAAAATTATCACTAAAAAGAAAACACTAAAAAGAAAGTGTTTTATTTGCATAGTGCCTTCTTCAATTCACATTCGCTCTCATCTTTATAGAGCACAGGTTATTCCGTTAATTATTTTTTTGTGAAACTGAAATAGATTAGGGGGACTCGCCGTGAAGAAACAAAAGCGGTAAGGTCGCTGGTGTCGACGGTGAAGTTCATCGAGCTAGAAAGGTTTCATACAATGCCAGCCTTTATGAAAAACCCTTTGTGCCAACCAATCACTGCGCTGGATGCTCCGGGAACTCAGGAAGGCCTGGTGATGAATGGTTTGTGTCCTCAGGGCATTTATGGTTCAATTAGAAAAGGCAGTGCTAACGAAGACACAGACACAGAACCCAGCAACAGCGGGGCGCAAGCAATGCAGCGGTCAAGAGTACAATGCAGGGGTCAAGAGTGCAATGCAGGGGTCTGTCGGCCTGGCTCGGAACCTGACTCCCATCAAGCCTGGGATTAGAAGGAGGCACTCGCCTCAGGCACAACATTTAAGAAGTTTCAAAAAGCTCACGATCCAAGAGAATTAAAGTTTTAACACAGTGTTTTTAATAATCAAGATTACTACACAAAATCGATGATGTACAAAATTAGCAGAGGTTTAAGTAAAGAGGGCTGTGCGATCCAAGTGTGAGCCAGAGGCAAGTGGAAAAATACACTATTCCACCTTAGGGTCCTGTTCATCATTAATATTTCTCCAGAATGTTCATATTGCTGGAAAGTAGGTATGTGGATGCTTATATTTCTATTTAAAGTTACACATTTTATTTTGACGCCACATGGAATTAGAAGCAAAATTATATTCCTGGCTTTAATGGAAGTAAATGTATTATGAACTTTGTAGACCTGGGTGAGAGTTACAACCATCCGTGCCTTAATTTTCTCATATATATATATTTAAAAAAGGAGGGACAACTTAATAGCACTGCATAAACTGGGTATGGAGGAACACTTTCAAGACCAGTCTGTCTCAAAAGAAGAACAAGATGAAGAAGATAGGAGGAGGAGCAGGAGGAGCAGGAGGAGCAGGAGGAAGAAGAAAGAAAATAAGCTAGTCAAGGTGTCTGAGGCAGGAGGATCACCATGAGTTTGAGGCCAGCCCAGGCTACAGAGTAAGAGCTTGTCTCAAAAGTAGGGAAAGGGAGAGGAAGCAAGGAGCCTGAGGATCCCCTCATTCCCACATAGGACATAAAGACATAAAGAGGAACCTATTCTGTCTTAAGCCCCTGGGACAGCAGCTACATTCGGCAAACTCTCTTTAAGGCAAACGCTCTTTATTGTCATTCTGTCATTACCCAGACAAGTAGGATTCTGGGTATCAGAGGTTGAGAGATCAGTTCTCACCGTCAGGAGGGCTTTCCTAGCACCCATAACTCACCTCCTGAGTGGATGCTTTGTGGGACAGATAACTTGGCAGCCTGCTCTCCTCTGTGCGCTCTGACCAAGGCCAAGTCCTATAACAGCACTCCGGAAATACTTAGTTTTTTCCTGAGAAGCGATCAGAAAGCACTTCGCTGAGAAGAGGAGATTCACACTGGACTTCAATAAACATTAGGAATAAAAATAAGAGCCGAGGGTGCGGTGAGGGAGGGTGCAGAGAGGACCAGGGCGATCCGCCCATCACGGTGGGTGGGCCCTGACCTCAGCTCTTTGAAAATACCTGGTAATTCTCGGGAAGTCCCGAAGCCAGCTGCTGGCCAATCAGAACAGTGCTGTAGAACTCCATCGTGTCCCTCACGTTCTGCACATCTCTCACACCCCGCACTTCCACAGGAGCTGTAACGAGCCAATCCAGCTAGGACCCGTCCCGATCCTGACCAATCAAAAAGATCCCCTAACGGCTCGCGTACCTGCTCTCGATCACCATCTTCTCGTGGCGGTGACCCCAGCCTGCTGGTCTGCATTCTGCAGTAGTCAACTACTTTATTTGGCCAAACGTGACTCTCAGTGACTTCTTGAGCGATGTCGGACCCAACAGCACTAACTTTAAGTATTTCTAGCAACGTACCCAGCTGGAAATAGTAGTATGGAAATTTGAGTTCAACACTGGGAAGAGAGACAGGACAAAATTGCAAATTCAGGTATCATTTGCATGGTTGTGATGGGAACATCTAGGAGCAGGACCTCCCTGAGAAGAGGTTATGTTCTGTGAACAGTAAGGAGCTACGGACAATGTGTCTGTAGTAACCGAAAGGACACTTGGGAAGAAGGGAAGGCGCCTGAGACTCAGGGCGGTTTTCAACAACCAGGAACCTCTGCATCACACGGTTGTTCCCTGATTCCTACATCAGCTCTGAAACAAGTAAAAAAAAAAAAAAAAACAGCTGTCACAGTGGTTCATATCCTTAATTTCAGTATTCAGGAGGCAACACAGCTTCAAGTTTGAGGCCAACATAGGCTATATCACAACATCCTATGGATGGGCGGGACAGAAAAGAGAAAGAAGTTTTTAAATTATGTTTAAAATGGTTGTCTCGTGCATTCTTAGGTGAAGAGCTAGGCCTTGCCTTTATGTAAAAGATGTTTGATTCTTCATGATCTGCACGTGCTCACTGCTCTCTGAGAGCGCCATTATGATGGGGCAGAGTTTTTGTATCAAGAAAACACTGGAGGAGCTTCTCTGTCAATTAAAACCCTTGAGATCAAGTGATTGGAGTTCCACTGACGAGAATGGTGCTGGCTATGACAGGTGGTCCCCTCTGCTGAGGTCTGGCAGGGTTTGCATCTATGAACGTGTCTCCTTGTCTTTATTGCTGAGCCATCCCAGTCACTATGCTTCTATAAGAGAGAAGAATAAAAAAGCTCAAATGAAACCTTCCAAGAAAGTAGATATTTCACATCACGTTTTAACATCTGGTGATGTAATTAAACCCTCTCCCTCAAAAAAGTTGTTTCTGATAAGATTAGTTAAACAGCACTATTAAGAGAAGCTTTCAGAAGCTGAAGAAAACAAACCCCACACAATGCTTTCCTTTTTCATGGAATGCTTCATATTGACCCTTAGTTATAAATTGATTATGATTCAATATTTTTAAGGCACTAGCTTGGAAACATCAGAAATATGGCTTGGTCTCTAACCTACCTTGCACTTACATTTCCCACAGTGCCCCTGCACAGAGCTGTAAGTTCTCCCTTTCCCTACTTATAGCCTTGCTTAGTAGTAAATTCGCCACTGGAGTGGCTTCCTGTCTTGCTTGCTTCCTGAAAAATCCCTTGAGGACTGAGGACAGAAGCTGGGTGTTCATTTCTTCATCTCCCCAGCACCCTTCCAGGCACATGGTAGTAGATACTCAGTAAATACGTATTAATACCCCTCGGCATGCTGGCAGGGGCTATCATCCCAGCACCTGAGAGATAAAGGCAGGAAAATTGGGGGTGCAAAGATAGTGTTGGCAACATAGAGAGTTCAAACCCAGTTTGGGTTACAGGATATTCTTTTTTTAAAGGGGGGTGGAGTGGCTGGACAGATGGCTTAGTAGTTAGGAGCACTTACAGCTCTTGCAGAGGGCCCAGGTTTGGTTCCCAGCATCCACATGGTGTTTCACAACTACCTAAAACTCCAGTTTCATAGAACCCTATCCCCTCTTCTGGCCTCTGAGAGTTTCTGCACACAAATGGTGCATATAAACTCATGCATAGCCACATAAATAAGAAACAAAATAAGTATTTTATTTTAACCCCCCCTCCAACAATAGAAGAATTAGTGAATGGACAGTGTTCTGATCTCCCAGGCTTATCCACAGAAAAGCGGTTCTCTCAAGTTTTTTTGTTTTGTTTCATTTTTTTCGAGATAGGATTTCTCTGTTGTAACTCTGGCTGTCCTGGAACTCACTCTGTAGACCAGGCTGGCCTTGAACTCACAGAGATCCGCCTGCCTCTGCCTCCCGAGTGCTGGGATTAAAGGTGTGTGTACACTACCACCGACTGGCTTCTCTCAAGTTTTAGCTAGAGGGCTAATGGAGATATAAAGCCGGGGTACCTGATGGGGTGTAGGTTAGAGAGAAGACACCTATGGCTG
Organism: Cricetomys ansorgei; assembly: GCA_026225945.1. NCBI lineage: Eukaryota > Metazoa > Chordata > Mammalia > Rodentia > Nesomyidae > Cricetomys > Cricetomys ansorgei. The sequence goes on along the minus strand of JAMJFZ010001131.1, from coordinate 24,718,289 downwards.
GTACCTGGTGCTCAGGGGCATGACACACGGTGCTAAATGACTTCTAACTCCGTCTCTTCCTTCCTTCCTTGTAAAGAAATTGTCTCCCTGAGGCCCCCTGTTCTGGAAAGGTCATCATGAGGTCAAGCCTTAAGGGAGATCCCCATTCAGTTTGAGCCAGTGAATGGGGCGTGACACCCAGAGCAATTCTTACGCTATTCAGAAGAGACGGGCATGAAAAAAAAAAAAAAAAACCCTTTTTTTTCCAGTGTAGAAAATCTGGTTGACACAGTCAAGGGAAGCCACACAGAGGGTGACAGAGAGACTAAAATGGGTAGGATCTGGGCCTTCCAGGATGCCACTAAGCAATATTAGAACCAAGCCACCATTGTCCCTACTAGATGGAGCCCTTCTCTGCTATGGGCCTGTTTAAATCAGGCAGGATCCCTGTGACTCTACCGTGGCAGTGGATCCCTGAAGGCCTGACTGCGTCCTTCTCCTTCAACCGACTGTACAGTGACACATCGATCACACCAGGACCTGTCCTTCACATTGTATCCCAGTTTCTTCTCTGATTAAAATCTTCCATCTTGGAGGGAACCTATTCAGACATAAGATGTTAGAAAGGAAGTGAGCAACCAAAAATGTGGGTTATTTGCTTCTTGGAATCAACATTTAGGATATATTTTAAGAAACAGTGTAGGCTTGTTTTTAATGTCTCAAATTATTGGGGTCGCCTGCCAGAAGAGCTCCCTCACCTAAGTGGTTTTGCTGCCCATGTCCACAGCAGAAGGCTTCCATTCAGAGAAGCAACTGCACCGTGAGACCTATAAAGAACTAGACTGTGGATTATAGAATGTGCTTTTTCATTTGTAAGGCAAATATTTGTTCTCAGCTGGAGTGCGGGCTCCATACTAATGAGAGATCAAATTACTTGCTTGAGTTACAGAGTGTGGACAAAAAACATTCTTCATCCCTAACTCTAAAAGACTCTAGTGAGCCCTTTAGTGACACTCGTGGCAGTGTGGCTTAGGGATCCTTCGGCCTTTCTCAGAAAACCCCAAAGACTCCCAGGAGATGGTGACATCAAATACAAATCCGATCAACCCTTCTACTCGGCAGATGACAGCATTGAGAATTTCTACTTTTCCCCTCATTAGTTTAGATATTGTTGACATTTTTTTAACCTATTAATTTTTAAAAATTATCCTCCTATCCCCTGTAAGGACCCACCCCCTCCTTCTATATGAGCAAAGAATAGAAGCAGCTCTGTGCATTTGGTCCTGGTGTGGGTTTGTGGCAAAAAGCAGAAAGAACAAGTTCTACACGACATCCCCTGCACCTGCCTTGGCAGGTTATGTAACTCAGGCTGCGAACTCACAGGGATCCTCCTGCCACAGCCCCTCCAGTGCTGGGATCATAGATGTATGCCAACCTGCCTGGCTGACCGTCTCCTTTTAAAACGTTATTTTAAAAAGTGTAAACTATTGATTTTAGTAGGTGGTATAAAGGGTCCTATGAAGGAAATATAAATACATAAAGAAAGTGGAATGGTCACCAGATTAGAAGAGTCCCAGAAACAGGAAGGAGGGTCAGGGTTCCTCCAGTGTCAGCAGGGAAAGCCCTTCCCTTGGGAGCACCACAGGGAGGTTATCAAGTCTTCAAATCCTAGCTTCGTGGGAGACCGAGGGACACAGAAATCTAGGCAGTGACCTTGTCAAAGATCCTCTGTTTCAAAAGCTACCACAAAAAGGAAGAAGAAGAGGAGGAGGAGTAGGAGGGGAAGAGTAGGAGGGGAGGAGGAGGAGGGGAGGAGGGGAGGAGGGGAGGAGGAGGAGGGGAGGAGGAGGAGGAGGGAAGGAGGAGGAGGGGGGAAGGCCGTCAGGTTTGACACGTCCTAGCACTGGCCAGGACAGTGGTTGTCTCAGCTGTGGCCAATGTAATTTGCAGACTGAGGATCAGAAAGCCTCTGAGTGATTTAACATAATCACACTCTGATCTTCCAAATGATTCTTGAGAATTAAAATAATGTAACAACAGCAAACAAAAACACTCAAATGACCCTTGAGGCCCTGGGAACCTCAAGACAGTCTGGCATGTGTGGGACACAGTTCCTTCCTTTTTAATTAGGAAAAGGCAAAGTTAAAATCAAGCTGAGGGAAGTGATAATGGACGCCTTTCTTAGCACTTGGGAGGCAGAGGCAAGTGTAGATCTCTGCGAGTTCAGGTACAGCTTGGGCTACACATAGAGACTCTGTCTAAAGAAAAAAGTTCTCCTGCGTTGGTGCAAGCAAAGCCTGGTGGCACAGTCCCATAACCCAGTTACTTGGAAGACCAAGGCAAGTTCAAAACCAGTTTGGGCAACTTAGTGAGACCTTGTCTCTAAAGAAAAAGGCAGCTTCAGATTTATCTCGGCAGCAGAGTGCCTGCCTAGAACACACTAGTTCAGTCCCCAGTACTGGAAAGGAAAAAAAAAATTATTTAAATACATGAGAACACTCTGGTCCTCTTGCTACTGAGGTGTGGGGTCCGAGATTAGCTCTGAAGGCTGACGTTAACTCCTCTACGTGCAGCACTATGATATGCAAGGGCTACTCTGTCTGCTGCCAGACTGTCCAGCTAACAGCACCAGAAGCACCTTTTCAGGTTTAGAGGCAGGAGCAGCAGATGAGCCAGCCAGTCTAATACTTGGATGCAAAGTGTAGAAGCCAGCACTGGTTAATTTTTTTCTAAGTTGGAGTGGACCAGAAGGACTGAGTAGTCCACATGTGACCAGGAGAGATTGGGAGTAGGGCTCAGGAAATGGACTGGAAACCAAGAGATGATAAGCCGCCAATCAAGGCCACGTAGGACACCAGTCACAGGGTGGCACCACCACCATCGGTGGCTTTTGCCCATCCTTTAACCTCTTGCTTCCCCCCTTGTTATTCAAAGTCCTTAAGAGGAGGGTTTAGCTAGCTGAGCCCAGTGTAGGCCCATACCTTGCGTGTCTTGCATAGGGAGAAGAGGATCACCCCTGAATACGATACAGACCACTGTCTCCTCAAAACTCTGTGAGATGGGGAACTCTGTAGCCGTGATTCACGACAGACGTAGGCTTGATTCAGGACAAAGGCTTTTATTCTACTGTCTAATTAAATCACCGTTTCTTGCCTGGAGCCCAGGAGCGCTGGGGCCCTAGAGTGTTTGTCTTTTTACAACCTACTTTTAATCCTTGAACTGGAAGGCTTCTACCTTCATAGAATCTAGAACATTTAAGCCTCCACTGCTGGCTGAGCTATCCCAACTGGCTCCTTCCTAACTGACTCTTCTGGTTCAACTCACTCTTCTTCTGGCTCAAACGCTTCTCCAATCTGCCTGGTTCATACTGACCCGAGTCTGGTAGATTCTGTCTGGTTCTTTAACTGCCTCAGAATGAACTGCTCTGCTCTGCCCTGCTCTGCTCTGCTCTGCTCTGCTCTGCTCTCTGCTCTGCTCCAAACTGACTCACTCTTCCCATCTGATACTCATGCCTTCTGCCAAGCTGCCTCTGTGTCTTTGTGTCTCTCCCTGAGCTCTCATTACTCCATACTGACTCAGTCAGCCTCTCTGCCATATCCTCAGTCAGACTGCTTCATGGTCTTGTCCCTGGTCTGCCTGCTCAGACTGCTTGCCTCATACTGCCTGTGTCTGACTCTCCTGTAACTGACCCGGCTTCTATAATTGAACTATAACTGAGCTGAAAGCCTGCCTTTTCTGTCGTGAGAATTGGACATGTCCTTACTCTGACTCATTCTGCTAACTCTTTCTCTCATTTGCCACTTTGCCTGTCCTTCACTCTGACTCATCTTAGATGTCACTTCCTGTGTCTGCTTCTGGCAGATTCTGTTTTTCTTAGGGATTAAAGGCATGGACCACCAATGCCTTCTGAGTTGGATTAAAGGTGTGTCTATATTCCATCCAGACCACACAGGCTTCTGAATGTAGACCCCTGGAATGTAGACCCAGGCTTTCACACAGGCCTATTCCTCTACAGAGTTTTTTCCTGAATGGGACATAGGATGCTAAGAAAATAGTAAACTCCAAGGCTGAGAGCGGAGCTGAGTGATGAGCACTGGTCTAGCACACACAAGGTCCTAGGCTCAATCAACAAACACACACATATATACACATATACGCACGCCTACATAAACACATACACACATACAAACCCATGTATACAGACACATACACATATATACACACATATACACATATACACACATACACACCACCATACATAAACACATACACAGGCACGTAAACACATGTATACATACACACACACAGACACAAGTATACATATATACACACACATACATATACATACACACAGAGACACATATACGCATACATACAGACATACATAAACACATATACACACACACACACACACGCATGCACACACATATACACACAAATACACACACTCACACACAGACCACATTCTCATCCCTTAGGGAGAACAAAGGGTATTAAAGCTTTAAAGGCTTTAGCTTTCCTTTAATTACCTTGGAAGTACAGCAGTTTGTTTCCTGGAATCCTGCTTCCGCAAAAGCCTTCTTCAGGCTCAGAACTTCATTTCTGACCTCTGACCCTGACTCCTCCCATGCGCTTGGCCCTCCCTGCTCCTTGGTTCTGCATCACTTCCTGTTCTGGTTACATCACTGAGAGACTTGGCTGGATACCTAAGTTCAGGGACCTGACTTCTGCACTTCACCTTTCACCTCTTGGTCTGCCCTGATGAACATATGTCCTGCTGGCTTCCCGCTGAGGGTAAGAAGGAAGGTGAATTCAAAAACCACAGATCGGAAAGCTATTTCCATCTCCTTGTTTATATACAGAGAATCTCAGAAAAATGAAAGTAGGTCTATCTTTAATCTCTCCAAGAAACAAAAAAAAATACTAATTATGATCTATACAACAGTAAATAAGGTGCAAGCTGTGCTAGGAGATTTAGCAGAAAACTATGCTTCATAAAGAGGAGGGACGAAAAGATCTTCACAGAGGTCTCCCAATCCAAGTGCACAGAGAAAAGGCTCTTCACAGAATGGTGGCAGTAGCCAGCGATGCCCCAAACTCCTCACCCTTCAGCATTGGGTTTGAGCAGAGGACAGAGCCTGCAGCCTAGGTCCAGGTGGGAAAGGAGTATTGGCGTGGACCTGGAAGCATCAGAACAGCCTCAGAGTATGTCTGCAAAAGCATCTTCTTATGGAGTTGGTTGGGATCCGGGACTCGAGGGGAGGGACATCTGAAAAGGATGAGACAGACAGGGCCTAAGGCCATTCAAACCTGGGATGTGACAGTGAGCACTTTTACTTTCTGAAGAGTGCCCAGAAGGCACAAACAACCAATAAACGTGTAATAAATGCTTATTACCTAATTTTCTTTTTTAAAGAAAAAGGGGGCTAGCCAGATCGCTTAGTAGGTAAAGACACTCTGCTGCCAAGCCTGAAAACCTGAGTTTCATACCTATGGCCTACTTGGTTGGAAGGAGAGAACTGACTCCTGCCAGGACAGCCTGTCCTCCGACCTCTGTATGGGTGCTGTGGCCAGTGCAGGCACACACTAATGGTAATAAAAGAATTAACAAGGAAGACCTCGAGCCAGGCAGGGTGACAGCTGTCTGTAATCCCAGCACTCAGAAGCAGGAGCACTGTCAATTCAAATCCAGCCTGGGCTAGACGAAGAAGGGGTTGAGGTGGGATAAAGTTGGGAAACTTTAAGTTGAGCCAAGATATTTTTCAAGTTTCTTATTTTTGATTTTCCTTAATTTTCTACTGTATACTTAAGGGTCTGGTTTATTTTGCTAAAAGAAGAACCATGTCTCTCTGGGACCTGCCTCTGTGGTCCCTAGCTCTACGTATCTGAACATGCCACTTTGCAGGATCTTGAGAACCACAGCACCAGGGGCCTCCGGGTTGGCCACTAGCCAACAGTAAGCAGGTTCAGGCTGGTCATCCATCGGGTTTTGAAAGCTACTTGGGGCCCAGCCCTGAGGTGCAGTGAACAGCTTGAGCAAGCACAGGCAGGCTTCTGCTGAACTCCATAGCAGAACAGGTGAGCCTGCCCCAGGAGTACCCTAAACTCTGAAGCAGAAGCTGGGGCCAAAGGGAAGCAGAGCGAGGTTTTCAATTCTGAGGAGCCTGAGAGGCAGAAGTCTATGCGTGTCCCTGGTCAAAACCCTGGTGGCTGATTAGAGTCTCCCAGTGAGGAAGTTTCCATGTGGTGTAGCAGCAAGTGTTAAACAGAGCAGGAAGTACAACTGAACATGTCTTACTCTACACCAGACCGGAAGCTGCAGTCCACAGCAGTAAGAGATACTATACTGAATATAGTATAGTATATATAATATATAATATAATATATATATACACATATACAGCCCTTTCCCGAATATAATTGACAGTGGCCAAAGGACACGGAATGAAGCTTTTGCATGACTCACATTTCTTTCTTTCCGTTCCTTAGCTGTCACACCTACCTAAGGAAAGTCTTTCTAGTCTATTGTTACATCAGGAGTAGTACAATTTCTCAGGGGACCTCCCCACCCTAAGGAGTCTCCACTTTCTCTCCAACGAAGATCTCTACACTCTCAGGGTGCTCGTTGGCTCATCGGGCCACCTAAAGCACAGATTGCTCGGCCATCAGTCTTTCGTCAGTAAGACTTGCCCAGAGCTGGGTAGATCTACCACAGTAAACCAGGCTGTACCCAGAGCAGGCCTTCCGCTAACCGGAATTCCCCACACTGGGTTCCAATGGCCGACCTTAGCATTAGTGACCTTTGACATAAGCTTTGTATTTTAAGTATGACCTTTGGGGTTCAGTGAATCATGACTTAGAGTCCAAAGTGGGAATGTAATATATGAGGTCTAGAAAAGCTAAGGGACTGTATTTTGTTCACGTTTATTTGTTTGTTTGTTTGTTTGTGGAGGGAAGGGGGCTCCAGTGTACGTGAGATCAGAGAGCATGCTGGACAGCTGGTTCCTTTTCTCTTTATTCCTTCTGAATTGGTCCTTTCCTTCAGTCAAGTAAATCCTGGGGTCTGACTTAGCTCATCAGGCTTGGTGGCAAGTGCCTTTACCCACTGAGCCATATTACCCACCCCCCCCACTTTTTTAATTTTTAAAGACCATCAAGTTTGGTGGCTCACCCTGACGTCCAACACTCAAGAGGCTGAAGCAGAAGGATTGCTGCAAATTCAAAGCCAAATTGGGCTATTTAGTTCCAGGCCAGCTTGGCTTACAGTGTGAGATACTGTCTCAACAGCAAAACAGAACACATATAAACACTTCCAAACTGGGCAGGGTGGCTGAGTCCAGAGAATTTCAAGTTTGAGACCAGCCTGATCCACATAATGAGACAATAAAAAAAATAAAAATTTTTAAACAGCTGGGGAGCTGGAAGGATGGAGCTGTGGATAAAGAGCTTGCCACTCAAGCATGAGAACCTGAGCTCTCACGGAGGGGCCCTCGGCATTCGGTTGCTCCCCGAAAAAGGAAGATCAGTCTTCCTTAACAGTGTGACAACCGATAGACCAACCACACTCCGCGGGCTGGCTCCACACCCAGTAGTTGGCCAACTCGAACTGGAATCAAAGGGATTTTTGTTGGTTTTAGTTTTCTTAGTTTTTAAGAGAAAGAGAAAACACGAAGGTGGGTGGATACGGAGGTGGAGAGAGGCAATGACCGAAATGGGGGAAATCTGAAAATGATCAAAATATAAAAGTCTCACCGGGCGGTGGTGGCGCACACCTTTAATCCCAGCATTTGGGAGGCAGAGGCAGGTGGATCTCTGTTAAATTCAAGGCCAGCCATCTTGTCTTGAAAAACCAAAAAAAAAAAAAAATCACAAAGAAAGTCCTTCCAGTTCAGCACGTGACCCAGCTTCCGGCTGCAATGAGAAGGGACAGAGCAGAAAGACTGACAGCCCCCTTTCTCAATCCTTTCTGCTTCCTAACTTTCCACTGCCTGCCCTTCCAGCTGAGGGACTATGGCTCCCCTTGAGCCCTTTCTGTGTTCCTGAGACCACCATGGCTTCCTACAGCCTCTTCGCTCTCTCCCTTGCTATGTCCCTTTCTATGGTTTTCCCAAAGAGACATGGTAAACACTGTCCTGAAAAATCTCCATTCCACTAACCTTCTGTGGTCAGGCTGGCCGCGAGCTCACGCAGCCACCTGCCCCAGCCTACTGAATACTGGGATTACAGTCATGCACCATCTCATCCAGCAGTGTCCTCGACTTTGGCAGAACAGGATCCCCTCCCAAATCGCTTGATTCTCCCACTGTGGGATCTTCTTTCTCTGCCCAGCCCACGATGCCAGCACTTTCAAAACCTTTGACTTCTCCGGATGTTTACTATTCCTGTGGCTTTACCTATTGCTTACAAGTTGATGATTCCAGAGATCTATGCCTACCTTTGAACTCTTCTCTGAGTTTCAGACCATTTCCAAGTGTATTTTGGCTGTTTTCACCTTTCATAGCCAGAGGACGCCCAATGAACAAGTTTAATCCACACTCAGCCACTGTCTCATTCCTCATCTACCCTGGATCCTCTGGTAATGCCTAGAGTTTTACAAACTAAGAATCATCTTCAAATGCCTGAAATTTTATTAAATTGTTTTATCAAGGTACAGTTATAGTCAATAATTCCAAAGATATAGGGTATTCCAAGGGACCCCTGCGACGCTTATAAAAACAGAGTAAAAGCACTGGGAAATGATCCGAAAGATTACTGAACAGAGAAATTCCGAAAGGGTGTAGAAAAGCATGTTAGAACAGTGAGTTTAAAAGTTGAAGTAGTGTCTTAGAGACAGCTAGTAAAGGCCAGGCATACCTAAGTTAAGAAGTAATAAGCTGTTGACTCTTGTTTGGATTTAAGTTACTTGCGCTTACTCTTTCTAATCGAAAAGATCAAAGGACGTCTCTGCCTGGGCTAAAGTATTTACTGTTGGCTGGATGGGCTTTCCTGATGGATCTGCCCAGAAGGGCAGGAAAGCATCTTCCAGGAGAGGAGCTGTGACTCACAGCTCTCCATGTTCTCCTTGTAAGGGCTTTGCCTACGGCAGACACCGCAGCAAGCCAGCGCTGGAAGACCAAGGGGAAATCCAGAAAGGGAAGAAGATCAGTGTTCAAAAGCTTTGCTGAGGATGTCCCTCAGCTGGTAAAGGGCTTGCCTAGCATTAATGAGGACGTGGGTTCAATTCTCAGTTCTCACTTACCACACCCAAAAAAAAAAAAAGTTCCCACTTAAAAACTTCACTCGGCCAGGGTCACAAGTTTGACGCTAGCCCAGGCCTAGCTACCTAGCAAGACACAACTTCTAAATAAATAAATCAATCAACCACGAAACATCACACTCAAGTGTTGGGAACTCCCAGTCTCACCACCAGCTAACCTACAGAACGTTCGAACATAGCTTTCCACTTGCAAAAGACGGAATAGTGCTCACTAGCGTTTCTAGGAAATGTCAGATGAAGCAATGAGAGCAATAAACGGTTCCTTTTCCCCTGGAATTTGAGTTCTACTGAATTAATCTTTTTTGCTAGATGAGAGCTTGGGAATAAATATGATGAGTCACTCTGCACACCAGGCTTGCCTGTGTGGCGCTCAGTTGGCTTTCCAAAGAGGTTGTAGTAAACAGCAGAGCAGCTGAAGCTGACTGAGTCCCAGATGCTCGGCTCCACGGCTGGCACTCTCCCAGCCAACACCCCCAAACTTAATTATCCACTTACCTGAGGCAGACTCTAGTGATCCTCTCTGCTGGTTCTCTGCCCTGAATCATGTTCAGCACCCCCCCACTCCACCCCCACACACACACCGCCCCCGGGGCCTCTTCACTCAGAAGTTCTCAAAGGGAAATACTGAAGCATCGGGTGTACTGTTTACTACAAATAAACAGCTCTGTTCTCTACAACGCTGTCATGAGGGCTCGCTCAGCATGCACAGAGTTCTGGCTTTGAACCCTAGCACTGCACAAAAGTGGTCCTGATGGGGCACATCTGTAATCCCAGTTCTAGGGAGGTGCAGGCAGGAGTCCCAGAGTTTTCTGGATCACCCTTGACCACTAACGAGCTTGAGGGCAGCCCTGGCTACATCGGATTCTGTCTCAAAAATAAAATGGTAAAATCATCCTGAGAATCTTCTAAACTGAAGCCTACACATGACATGGGAACGTACAGAGGGAACGAGGCGGCACACACAGGTCAGAGCTAGCAAGACAGCTCATCTCCCATCACCTACTCACCTCCAATCAACGTAGTAAACAGTGCGGGAGGCGGCTCCAGCAGCTGCCTTTATCTAGCGCTGCGTCCGAAGTCCCCTCAGCCCACTCTTCTCTCTGCTGACCCCGTTGTTCAGTGCCGAAGCCCTGTGTGTGTGCTCGGCCCTCAGGATACCTGTCTGCCAGGAGAAGGGGCTTTCTAGGGACTGATAGCACCACATGATAATGCAGTCACTTCAGGGCCTCTGTTGGCTCAGGAGGCGATGTGAGGCTGGAGCAGAAGGCACGTTGTCCATGGGATGTTGGCAGATGGTGTGGTGAGACTGGGCAGGTCTGTTCCCCGTGTCTGGCAGAATCCCTGACTGTGTGAGCAGAACTTTTTCTTAGTGGTGATGGCCAAGTTCACGTGCCCAGCTCAACCCAGTCCCACCAAGGCTGCAGTGACTGGGAGAAGGCTGACCTGTGACTCAGGCCAAAACAGAGATTTCTTTGGAACTGACAGGGATCCAGAAAAGTCTTTTTCTGGTCACGGAGGTAAAAGACCCTCCCCAGGGTCTGCCTACCTTATTCCTCTTGTTGTTTTTGCCACCCTCCAATCCTTCTTGACCCTTTCTGCCCTTTAAACTCAGGCTGACTTCTAACTCTTAGAGAGGGATCTCCCCTTGCTAACCCCTACCTCGCAAACCCTGAGTGTTCAAAAGTGTGCAATTGTACACATAACTGTACCCCACCCCATAATTGTATCCTGAGCGCTATCCCTTAGTGCTCACTCTGGCCTGTCCTTTAACCAAAATATTTTAAACTTCTTGCTGAAGAAAGATAGGGAGAGAATGAGAGAGAAAAAGGGAGAGAGAGAGAGAGATAGAGAGGGGGGGGAATTTTCATTTAAAATGTCTTATGATTTTAAAAGGAGGGAAGCGTTAGATATGAGACGTGTGTGTATGTGTCTGTCTGTCTGTCTGTCTGACTGTGTCTGTGTGTTTAGACAAATGTTTGAATGCTTACTGTGAGCCAGACAATGTACTATGCACTTGTATACATTTTTTTCCAACAAATCCTATAGTGCTCTTACAAGCTAGATCCTGCCATTGCCCATTTAAAGATGTGTTAGGCTTTGAGGTCACACAGTTGGTGAGTGTGCAGAAGCTACAGTGTCTGAGTCCAAAGGCCACTCCCGCCTACGCACTGGGGACCAGGGCAATGACTTCCTGGAAAGCCTGTGTGGCTTCTCTTGAAGTCACTCTGCCCCCGTGGTTCAGAATAGGCAGGTCACGGTGTTAACATGGCTAGCTCACAGGTCTTCTACCTTCTCCAATCCAGCCTGAGACGCCCTCCAATCTGAAACCAGACTACAAACAGCCCAGCCAACTGTTCATGCTGCCAGGGTAGTATTAAATTATACACTTGTGAATAGTAGTAATGTCTGCTTTAGACTTTCCAGATTACATATGCTTCGTATCTTCGAGCCCTAGTCCTGGCTATCTTGAACAAATGAAAGCTGCAGATGTGTCTCGGTAGCATGTGGTTCTGTGTCCAGCGAGGACGTAGCAATGATGACAACAACCCTCTGGGAGTGACTGTGAGGTGGACACGACACCAGAAAGCAGCGATAGCAGATCGACAGAGTTAGGAGACACTGGAGCTCCAGACGCGGCCAGAGCATCCGTTACCAGGCTTCTTCACTGTCTGATTCAGGGAGTCCTCCAGCAGGGGGTCCGTCTGCGGATCCTCGGGACAGCAGTGTCGTGGAGGTGGGCGGAGAGTTGACAACACCTCACTGATCAGCGTGCTTACACGGACAGCCGTCTTCACCTTTGTAGCTGTGGTGACACACACCAGTGCAGTACACTGAAGAGACAGGAAGACAGAGGCCAGCCTGGGCTACAGAGAGCTACATTCATTTGGTCCTTCCACAGTGGCCGTTAATAAATCTGATAGAGAACGTCCGTTTACCCGAGTTCGTAATGTTGCACTTAGCGCTTGCTGCCCAGATGCCTACTGCACAGATAACAAAACTCTAGCTCATTCTGTGAGGAGCAGTTGGACATGCTGCTCCTGCAAGCACTGACCAGCTGGTACATGTTTTGTCTGGACATCGTTACAGGAGAATCATCTCCTGGAGCTAAACTGTTTCATTCTTGGAAGAGCATGCGTCCCTTCTGAGGCACCTGACATTTTTGTCTGTACACAGCTTCAACAAATCCAAGCTGACCGAAACCTGAGCAGGAAGAGGGAGAGCTCCTCTAGAGAGACACATGGACTGGGACTGGAGCTGAGAGCGTGAACAAAGACCAACTAGCATGCCAAAAGCAAGCCGCTAAAAGCCGAAATAGTTGTGTCGGCACCAAATGCCCTATCTTTACTTTGCCGGTGTATGTGGCGTTTGGTATCAAACTTGTAGAAGCAGAGCAGCCAGTCAGTATGGTCCCTAAGATGACTTTTGTTCTTTGTTTTTTAATGATTGGGGGGTGAAAGGCTATGATGATTGACAGTTCTGGAGACTGAGCCTAGACTCTGACATCGCTCTACCCCTGAATCATCTCTCCGGTCCTAAAGTAATTCTATTTTCTTATTTATTTATTTTTTCCTTATTATTTGAGACACTGTCTCAAATTATATTGTAATTAGAGGCTGGGCTGGACCCTAAGTCACTATGGAGCTAGCATAGCCTTGACCTCCTGATTGTCCTGCCTCCACCTCCCAAGTGCTGAAATTACAGGCGTGCACTGCCATTCCCAACTACAACGATTCTGGTCTAGTGTCGCTCACATCTTTATGTAGTCTCTCCTCCCACAAGGAACAGGCCTGACTTGTGTGACCAACCCACCACCGTAGAAATTATAGAGTGTGACTTCTAAGGTTGCCTCTTCTGCACATGTACCTGTCTTGGATTGCTCAGTCTGGAGAAAGCAAGTTGCCCTGTAGTGAAGACTTGCCCTGACCCTGCAGACAGCCTGTAGGGAGAAGCAAAGCCTCCTGCCTACCTGTAGCACCAACTTACTGGTCATGAGGATGAACTGCTTGAAAACGGAGACTGCTACCCAGTCAGGCCTTCAAGAATCCGCAGTTCTGACCATCAGCTTGACCGTAACGACAGCAAGCACTGAGAGACTCTAGAACCACCCCGAGAAACTCAATGCAAACCCTTGACCCACAGGCTATGAAATACTATTAATTGATTGATTGACTGACTGATTGATTTTGTTGTTGTGTTGTTTTTGAAACAGACTCTGGCGCCACGGCCCAGGCTGACCTGGAACTTAATATGTAGCCCCAGCTGCCTTCGAATTCAGCGGCCCCTGCCTTAGCCTCCCTAGGACTGCGGCCATCCTCACCACACTCTGCTTAGCGTTATTTTCTAAACTGAAGGTTAGCCACCAGGCAACACCTGCCCTTTCTTCTAGCACTCAGGAGACAGAGGCAGGCAGAGCTTTGTGAGTGTGGGGCCACCCTGGTCTACAGAGTGAGTTCTAGGCCAGCCAGGGTTACACAGTGAGACTGTGTTTTTAAAAAAATCCTAACTTTGATTTGAAGAACTCAGACATGGAGCTGGGGAGAGGCACATGCTCCGCAGGCATGCAGACTTGAGTTCAGATCCCCAGCACTCTTATAAAACATGGGCTTGGTTGCACACATCTGTGACTCCAGCACTGTGAGCATGTGGCGATGACAGAAGGATTCCTGGGGCTTGTGGGCCAGCCTCGCTCCAGGTTCTGTGAGAGGCCCTGTGTCAAGAGAATAAGGAAGAAAGTGACAGAGCAGGACATCCAGTGCCCTACTTTGGCCTCTGTGCAGGCTTCAGTCCAATCCACACACAAGTGCACAATACACACACACACACACACAAACACACAATCACATACACACACATACACGCACATACATACACCACACACACATACACACACAAACACACATGCATACACTACACACACATACTCACAGACACATACACACACATACACCACACACATACACCACACACAAACACACACACACAAACACACACACACACAAACACACATACACACATACACACACACAAACACACATACATACACCACACACACATACACACATACATACACCACACACACATACACACACACAAACACACACACACAGGTAGGAGAAATAAGTAAATGGGGCTCTCTGAGATGGTTCAGCAGCTAAAGGCACTGTCAACTCCGATGATCTGAGTTTAATCCGTGGGACCAACATAGTTGAAGGAAAGCACTGATTCCCATAAGGTTTCCACTGACCTCTGTGCACATGCCATGGTGCACAGCACACACACACACACACACACACACACACACACACACACACTAAATAAATGCACTCTGCATCATCCATCATTAGAAGCCATCCTTCTGCTTATTACAAATTCTTCCTCTAGGGCCTAGAGTGTAGATCAGTCAATAAAACTCATTCTTATGACAAAGGTCTCAGGCACTTAGCTATAGCAGGATATTTTGCAAGGGAATTTTGATGTAGCCATTCCTAAAAAGGCTTTGTTATGAAAACTGTCACATGGAGACTTTTCCCCCAAAGTTTTACTGTGTTTAAATGTGTAAGGAAATTAAACTACAGGATAAGATTCTCTAGAAGTTTTGATCCAGTCTGACTGACCAAGTCTGACTATACTGAGTTTCCACTCTCACCTCTCAGGTTGTTTCCTGCTGGCTGTGATTCCTTCAGGGACACCACTGTTAAAGTGTGTGTGTATGTCGGTATGGTGGTTTCAATATGAATGGCCCTCATAGGCTCATACACTTGGATGCTTAGTCATTGAGGAGCGGCGCTACTTGAGAGGGATTAGGAGGTGTGGCCTTGTTGGGATAGGTGTGTCAGCAGGGGTGGACTTTAAGGTTTCAAGCACCCAAGCCAAGCCCAGAGGCTCTGTCTCTTCCTGCTGCCTACAGCAGGAAGTTGAGATGTGAGCTCTCAGCTGCCTCTCCAGCACCGTCTGCCTAACTGCTGCCATGATGACGATGGACTAACCCTCTGAAACTGTAAGGCAGCCCCAGTGAAATGCTTTTATAAAGTTGCTATGGTCATGGTGCGTCTTCACAGCAATAGAACTGAGACAGTTGGTATGTCTGTGCACGCACATTGAGCGTATTTGAGTGTACATGCATGTGGATGTCTGCTACGTGTCCATGCCTCACAGCTCCTTAGAAAGTTAGATTTTTTTCCTTTTTTGTTCTGTCTATGTGTGTATGCCTTTGTATAGATATGAACGTGTACGTACAGGTACCTTCAAAAGTCAATTCTTGGATTGTCCCTGGAGCTGGAGATACGAATCCCCAACCCCCCAGCATGGGTGCTGGAAATCAATCTTAGGTCCTCAGCAAGAGTGGAATGCACTCTTAACCACTGAGCCTTTTCTGCACCCCCAAGTTTAGGATTTACAAGTAATAAAAACAGCACGCTTATTAAAGAAAAGTAAAACATAAATGGAAAAAGTAAACACATTCAAAAGAGAGCATCAGTTGAGAAAAGCTAACAGAACCTCAGCTCGCATTGTTATTCCCATCTTCAGACCTACCCAGGCGTGGAAACACGGGTTCCCGACAATGAACAAGTCAGTGTTCAAACCCCAGCCTTGACGACCAAGTAAAAGCTTCGCTTGACTCCTATCGTTTTTTCCTTTTAAGATTCATTTTTCAAAGATTCAGAAATGGAAGTTATAAAAATGTATATATAAATATAAGAATGGTCCTATAAATATACATTAACTGAGCTTTAGAAGAATTTTAAACAAGCAATTCTTCAGCGCTTCCTGTGTGGCCCACACTGGAGCAGCTGTTTCCGGGATTCTAGAGCAGGCGGTCTCACCCCAGTGTCTAACTCACATCTCACGCTGCTGCTCAGCCGTGCGAACACTCGCCCCACTGCACGCGAAGGGCTGCGTTCTTCTAGTCACTTTTTTAAACTGGTGACTTTCTAAAAGTTGACATCCCCCGCCCTTCTCCGACCCATTAAGGCTCTGGATACAGCATGTGTGCACATCTGCCTTAAAGAGTCAAGTCAGATGTGTCTGTCGCCGAGCTGTTACTAGCTGTATACTCGTCTTTGGCATGGAACATATTTGATTCTCACAGCAGCATTAGAAGGTAATACGACGTCCAATGTGCAGATAAGGACAAGGAACGAAGGAGCCAGGTCCCCTGCGGAGATCATCCAGTTCCCCTCCTCAGGCGAAGACTTGTCTGTGACTTACACTGTCCTACCCATGACACATGGTTCTTATATTCCACCTGACCCCCAGGGTCTCCCATTACCTGCGTGAAACCATCTTTACAGATCTTTGGACTCCTGAGGAAAGCCACGATGCCTCAGGAGTGGCAAGACTGGGTGTGTGGGAATGAGCGGGAAATGTAGAGGGAATGGCCAAACGTGGCCATCACACCCATACGGAATCTGCGGGAGTCAAATGCATTGCCCCAGACTTTTGTTAAAAATTCATAGTTTCTTCCAGGTGTGATCATGCGATTCTGTAAGCCCAGCTTAGTGGGTGTGGAGGCGGGAAGACAGCAGGTTCAAAGCCAGGATGGGCGACACAGAAAGACCCATCTGCCCTGACTCAAAAAACAAAGCTCAACAAATCTTCTTGAGGCCCGTGTTCTGCTCCAAGTTAAAGCATTCACTCAGCACACCGCACGAAGCAACCTCTTCTGTTATTTTTATCTTACTCCTGTCCCTGAATACCGAGCCCTGGGCCATCAGTCTTTCTTTACGTACAGGGGACACAGTTTCTTCCAGCTGGAAGCCAGTCCGAGGACCCTGCTCTTCCTTCTTAGTTGGAATGAGTGTTTGAACATTCTCACTCTGAAATGACCGTTAGTTCTTCTGACTCAGAGAGCAGCCACAGGGGACCCATGTCCCTGATACAGTGCTTGGAGATTTCAGGTGCTTTCTCTCTTAGATGGAATTTCCTGTCTGGTAGATATTGAAGCTCCAGTGCCCCTCCACACACAAGCTCCCCAGTCAGTGATTGACTCTAACAGTGCTTTCTCAACTCGGCTAAGGTCAGTGATTCTAGCTGGTGAGGAGCCATCCCGCCGGCTTTGCTGTGAATCCAGGAGCAAATACGTGAGTAAGCGGTGCTTGTCACTGTAGCAATGCTCATGCCGCAGGCCGGGACAGCTCAGGGCGTTTTACAGCAGTAACGTGTTTTACAGTCGGGTATGGTGGCGCACACCTGAACTCCAACACTTGGGAGGCGGAGACACACAGATCTCTGTGAGTTCAAGGCTAGCCTGGTCTACATAGCAAGTTCAGGCCAGCCAGGGCTACAAAGTGAGACCCTGTCTCAAGCAAACAAGCAAATTGCAATCATACTCGACAGATGAAGAAACTGAGGCACAGGGAACCTAAAGAACTTTTTCTGGGAGGCCCGAGATGGCTCAGTGGATAAAAGCCCAGGCTGGCAAACCTGATTGATTTGATCCCCAGAGCCAACATGCTGGAAGAAAAGAACTAACTACTGCAGCTTGTCCTCTGGTAGACACACACACACATGCAGACACAAATAAATGTCATTTAAAATTTTTTATTTTATTATGCATTTTTAAAATTTTTATATTATTGTTTATTTTTATTGTATGAAGTTTTTGCCTTCATGTTGTCTATTTGTCATGTGTGTGCCTGGTTCCTGTGAATGTCAGATGGGGACATCAGATCCTCTGTAACAGGACTTGCAAGTATTACACCATGTGGATGCTGGGAATTGAACCCAGGTCCTCTGCAAGAACAGCCAATGCTCTTACACACTGAGCCATCTCTCCAGCCCCTATTTATTGTTTGTTTTTAGCACAGGGTCTTGCTATGTAGACCTGGCTACCCTGTAACTTGATACGTAGGCCAGACTAGCCTCGAATTCAGAGAGATCTGCCTGCCTCTGCCTCCCAAGTGCTGAAATTAAAGGTGTATGCCAACATGGCCAAGAAAATTTAAAGAAAAATCTTGCCCAGGCTGGAACAGATTATAGAATCAGGATCTGATGTGAACCCTGGCAATCAGGAGCCAAAGCTCACCGAGGTAAACATTATTCTATATTGAGTTCCACAGGCTTAGCATAATGGTGCCCAGGGATGTTCAAAAGACAAGCATCCACCCATGCCCTGACCAAAATCATTTCTATAGCTACGTTTACTCCTTGCAGTCATGACCAAAGAAATGGTTAAAGGAGACACTTGGAGCGTTTCGAGTAGTCTTGCCTTCTGCGAGTAACTGTATCCGTTACGCAGCATCGGTCACTCAGTGAATGCTGACTGTGGAGTGCAGAATCATGCTGAGGCCAGAGGGCAGTAATTCAAAATGGACAGGCTTGGAGAGACTGGTAAAGTCACGCTGCTATTAGACCTTAATGGAATCAAGTATTTAGTAGAATAGAGTGGAAGATATTACAAGAATAAATCTCAACGAATCAGCAGATTCCAGGAACATTTTGGAACGGAGGCCTTTTGAAGCATTACTAAAGAGAGTAATGGCTATTCTTGGAAATGAGTCCTTTAAGTTGACAGAATAGATTGAGATTATTTTTTTTTCGATGTCTATTTTCAGTAATGTCCTCCTTGAGTGGGATGAGCAAGAGATCCGAGCAAAAAGGATCAACCCAAATCAAAAGGCTTGAGGCCTCCTGATAGTATATGCTAGCCACGCTCTGATACTCGGTAGTGGTAAAGATGTGCTACACACCTACTGTGGACTGAGGAAAAGAGATCGAGTTTCTGTCAGAAATTAAAACCGTGTGCTGATCTGCAGCTAGTGGTCGAGTGCAATGCCCTAGGTTCGATCCCCAACACCACAAGAAAAAATTATTATTAAGATTAAAACAATATGATAAGAATTGTTGGGCGAATATAAATCAGACGGCTGATTATGAGGGCTGTGATCTTAGCACCCAGGAGACTGAAGCAGGAGGATTACCATGAGTTCAAGGGTAGTATGGACTACATAGTGAGTTACAGGCCAGCCTTGGGCTACAATGTAAGGCCTCATCTCCAAAACTAAATAAAATAAACAATAGACCTCATGCCCGTTAAAATGACTATTATTACATACAGGGATTCATCTGCTAATAGGAAAACAATACGCAAGTTCCTCCCAAAATTAAAACAGAGTTACCACAAGATCCAGCAATTCCAGTTCTGTGTGCACATCAAGAAGCAAGGTTACAGAGAGGCAGGGTGTCTGGAGCACACCTTCAATCCCAGCTCTCGGGAGACACAGGTGGGCCTCTGTGAGTTTGCATCAAGTCTGGTGTACACAGTGAGTCCCAGGCCAGCCTGGGCTACATAGTGAGACTCTGTCTCAAAAAAGAAGGAGGACGAGGAGGAGGAGGAGGAGGAGGGAGAGGGAGGAGGGGGAGGAGGAGGAGGAGGGAGGAGGGAGGAGGAGGAGAGAAGAAAAGAAAGGAAAATTTCCAAGGTGATATCTGCACACCCATCACCACAGTTACTGAAACTCACTATGTAATCCAGGCTGGCTTGGAACTCACAGCAATTCTCCTGCCTCAACCTCTTGGGTTGTAGAGTTACAGGAAAAAAAATCACTGTGCCCAGCTTGTTTCTGGAGTATTTGGAGGTTGTTTCTGGAAGAAATTGGCACTTGTCTTCCTCTTCTTTCTTTCTTATCACTTTGCTGTACTGGAGACGGAAGCCAGGGCCTTCGCATGTTGGCAAGTGTTCCACCACTTAGCCACATGCCCGGCTCATGAGGTCAGCATTTGAATCTGTAATCTGAATGACCAGATCACTCTCAGTATACAGTGAGCATCATCCACTCTGTTGAGGGTCTGGATAGGACAAAATAATAGAAGAATGGTGAGTTTGCTCCTGGCTGGACACTGCTACACCCTCAGAGCTGGACAGCAGAGCTGCTACAGCAGAGCTGATCCAGAGCTCCTCAGACAGCAGAGCCCCTGGCCCTCAGACAGCAGAGCTCCTGGCCCTCAGACAGCAGAGCTGATCCTCAGATAGCAGAGCTCCTGGTCCTGAGACAGCAGAGCCCCTGGCCCTCAGATAGCAGAGCTGATCCTCAGATAGCAGAGCTCCTGGTCCTGAGACAGCAGAGCTCCTGGTCCTGTGACAGCAGAGCCCCTGGTCCTCAGACAGCAGAGCTGATCCTCAGATAGCAGAGCTCCTGGTCCTCAGATAGCAGAACTCCTGGTCCTGAGACAGCAGAGCTGATCCTCAGATAGCAGAGCTCCTGGTCCTCAGACAGCAGAGCTTGTGGTTCTCACTGTGGACCTGTGAGAAGATTCACACCTCGGCTCCCTGCTTCCCAGGCCTTTAGTATAGATGCTACACCAACAGGTTTCCTGCCCTATAGCTTGCAGATGGTCGGTTATGTGACTGCTTAGCTTCCTAATTGCAGGAGCCAATACCTCTTAATGAATCTGTGTGTGTATATATACAATATATATATAATACAATGTATATATAATAATATATAATATATATTATATACATAATATAATATATAATTATATATATATATACACTACTGTCTCCATTTCTATGGAGAACCGGAGCAAACATACCTTTGTTCATGAATAGCCGTGGGGTAGGAACAACTCTCATGCATGGATACATGAGTGGATTAACAAAATACATCCTATGCACACAAGGGAGTATTATTTATCCTTTAAAAAATGAGGGAAATTCAACCTGGACGGTGTGCATGCTTGTAGTCCCAAGGCTCAGGGTATTGAGGTAGAAGGATTTTGAGTTCCAGACAAAATTACTTGTGACTCTGCTTCAAAAACAAAAACTGTCAGGTGTGGCGAAACACAACTTTGTAAGGCAAAGGCAGGCAGATATATGCGACTTTGAGGCCAGCCTGGTCTACATAATGAGTTCCAGGACAGCCAGGAATACATAGTAAGACCTAGTCTGGGTGAGGGTGGAGACTAGTGACCACACAAAACATGCCCACATTCCTGTGTGTGCGCGCGCATGTGTGTGTGTGTGCGGGAAGCTCTTCTCTTTTATATAAAATAGGGCATATATGACTTATATGACTCTAAATGCTGCTGGCCCATCAGGCGACCCCACTGCAGAGATAATCCCCCATTTTACATATCAACAAATTTATATGGCTCCCTCCCAAAACGGAAAGAGATGTTTAGAGACGGGAAAAAATGAAAAAAGAATAGAAAAGCAAATGCCAATGAATTATTGTCGCTATAAAAATGCCACCACAGAGCATATAAGAATTCAAACATTTTGCTGAAAAAAAATTACATTTTATTCACTCGTGTGTATGTGTGTGTACGTGTGTGTGTACATGTGTGTGTGTACATGTGTGTATGTGTGTGTACATGTGTGTGTATGTGTGTGTCTGTATGTGTGTGTACGTGTGTGTGTGTACATGTGTGTACGTGTGTACGTGTGTATGTGTGTGTGCATGTGTGTGTACATGTGTGTGTACATGTGTGTATGTGTGTGTACATGTGTGTGTATGTGTGTGTCTATGTGTGTACATGTGTGTGTACATGTGTGTGTGTGTGTGTACGTGTGTATGTGTGTGTGCATGTGTGTGTACATGTGTGTGTACGTGTGTACATGTGTGTGTACATGTGTGTGTGTGTGTGTCTATGTGTGTACATGTGTGTGTACATGTGTGTGTATGTGTGTACGTGTGTATGTGTGTGTGCATGTGTGTGTACATGTGTGTATGTGTGTGTACATGTGTGTGTATGTGTGTGTCTGTATGTGTGTGTACATGTGTGTGTGTACATGTGTGTGTACGTGTGTACGTGTGTATGTGTGTGTGCATGTGTGTGTACATGTGTGTGTGTACATGTGTGTATGTGTGTGTACATGTGTGTGTATGTGTGTGTCTGTATGTGTGTGTACATGTGTGTGTACATGTGTGTGTGTGTGTACGTGTGTATGTGTGTGTGCATGTGTGTGTACATGTGTGTGTGTACATGTGTGTATGTGTGTGTACATGTGTGTGTATGTGTGTGTCTATGTGTGTGTACATGTGTGTGTGTGTGTGTACGTGTGTATGTGTGTGTGCATGTGTGTGTACATGTGTGTGTACGTGTGTGTGTGTATGTGTGTGTGTACGTGTGTGTGTGTGTGTGTATGTATGTGTACACATGCACTGTAGCATGTAAGGAGGTCAGAGTACAGTTTGCAGCAGTTGATTCTCTCCTTCTACCATATGGATCCTGGGGATGGAACTCAGGTCACCAGGGTTGGAAGCGGGTGACCTAATCAGTCATCATCAGAAAAAACAGTTCTTCAAGTGGTCAAGCTAAAGGAGAGTGAGAGAGCCAGGGTGAAGGAAGAAGCTGCAGAATTCAACGAGAAGAGAAAGAAAAGCAAAGGAAGGCACACCGGCACACAGTGGACATCACATTTGAATGCATGCAGCTTTGGCAATTAACTGTGTTGGAATATAGGAGGCTAGGGACATAGATCTGTCGTAAAACACTTTCTCAGCATGCAAGATTCTCTTCATTTAATTTCCAGTAAAACACACACACAATTAATTAAAAGATGGCGGGGGGGGCTGCTGGAGAGGTGGCTCAGTGGTTAAGAGTGCTGGTTGCTCTTGCAGAGGATCCAGGTTCAATTCCCAGCACCCACATGGCAGCTCACAGCCATCTATAACTCCAGTTTTATGACTTACAACACCTCCTTCAGACCTCTGCAGGTACCAGGGCACGTATGTGGTGCACAGACACACATGCAGGCAGAACACTCATTTACATAAAAGCAAATTAACTAACTAAAAGTATTTTAAGGAGAAGTAAAACCACGGTAGAAATACATGAAAAACTGAAAGCAGAACAAGTGTTAAAAGGCGTGGTGTGGATGTGGGAGCGGGGAGTCAGAAGAGTTGGCCAGAGGAGATGTAAATAGGACAGACATGCTCAGAGGGAAACGCACTCGTGGAATCAGGGCTAGTGATCCAACACCTGCAAAGTAAGAAAACCTGGAGAAGGTAGCACGAGCAATAGAGACAAGGAATGATGTGTCTCAAGGGAGTTTGAAGTGTGTCTCATTTCCACGTCAGAGTAAGGAGACGGAAAACTAAGAAAGATATGATACAGTAGCATAAACGATAACGTGAGTTTAATAAATACACAAGCACCAGCCTGAAAACAGAGCATCTCAGTGTCAATGGGGCAGTCACCAAAACCGGCTGCAAAGATTCAATACAAAAAAAAATCGTTTTTAACACAATTATTGCATTTATTACACAATTAATTAACTCAAGTTGATACAATTCATAGGAAATACTCCAGATACTATTGTCTAATCTGATTTTTCATTTTTTTATTTTAAAAATTTGCATCACACGTATTTGTTTCACATGTGTATGAGTGTTCAGGAGTGCCACGGATCAAGCCACAGCTGACAGAAAGGACTCGTTCTCCTCTTCCGTCTTGCGGGTTCTGAGGATCGAACTCAGGTTGTCAGGCTTGCCAGCAAATGCCTTTACCCACTGAGCCATCTTGACCCTTCTGTGTGCAACTTTCAAAGAGCAAAGAGCAAGAAGAATGTACCACCTGCACGTGTTGAGTCTCTCTGAGACGATTCTTAAGTCAAAGGAGAAACAGAAATCGCTATTCAGGATATCCGCAATGACAATGCGGATGAAATTACTACAAGCCAGTCCTTGGGGTTTCAGTTAAAACAATGGGGACCTCAGGCTGGGGGCTCTCCTAATGCCTTGGCTAACACTTAAAATGTGTTTGGTTTTGTTTGAGGTTGGATGAGACAGTCTCACCATATAGCATAGTCAGGGCTCAAACTTTTGACAGTCTGCCTCAGAGTACAGGTAAGAGCCACCCTGCCCAGCTAACATTCACATTCTCAAAAGGAAAGAGGAAATGAAAGCTAAGTCCAAACAGTAAGATATACATTTATTTTTTGCTGGTTTTTTTTTCTTAAATGAAACATTAAAAATGCTACAGAAAAGTGGACACTAAGAGGAGAAGGATGTAGTTTGAGATACAGCACATGCCGAACACGAGCAGGGCCTCCATTCAATCCCCAGAACTGTCCCCCACCACATACATACCAAAAACTCAGGAGTGGAAATACACAAAACTTTAAGAAATCAGGAAGGGAGAAGGCGGAATGCGCTATCTTGGACACACACGCCAAGACTCAGCAGAATACTCAAGACCCAGAAAGTAAACACTCAAAAGCTGACTTTGGCCAATTTTTCAGATAAACTTGAGAAATCTCTATTTAATTATTTAAATTAAGAACATGATTTAATTAAACTACTTAAGAAAATACAGAAACTCTAACCAGAGAAACTGTAGAGCAGAAACTGAGTGCGACCAAGCAAAAGCACTCAAAAGCGTAAGATGAGCTTCTGGATAGACCAGCTAAACCGACGGTTCTCACACTCTGCCTCAGAGCCATGAAATCAGCGTCCCTACAGTTCTAAATAATCTTTAAACCCCCCTCCCAACAATTCTCAAACATAGCCAAATTTGAGAACCACATTTCCCATTTGTTAAAGACATTTACAATGCTGATAGAGTGCTAGCCCTCATGAAAAAAAATTCCAAATTAATCATTTTCAAAGTAAATTCTTGCTTTGTAGCTATGTCTGTGACAGCTCCAATTTTTTAAATATGTTTATCCTTTTTTATGATTGTGTGTGTGTGTGTGTGCATTGGCATTCTGCCTGCAAGTATGTCCGCGTGAAGGTGTTGGATCCTCTGGAATTTGGAGTTACAGTTATGAGCAGCCATGTGTGTGCTGGGAATTGAACCCAGGTCCCCAGGAAGAGTAGCAGTGCTCTTCATCATTGAACCAACTCTCCAGCCCACCACTCCAAATTTCTAGGTTGAAAATCCCCAGAGCAGTGGATAATTAGATCATGAGCTTTAACCTTCATAAATATGATTAGGTCAGTACAAGACCCGAGGAAGCTGGCTGGCCACTTCTGCGATGTTAGGGTACATAAAACACAGGAACGAGCAGTCCTAACCAACCATCCAGTCGGTCCACACTTGCTCTTGTACTTCCTAGATTTCAGAGCTGTGCACAGTCACTTACAAACTAGTCCTACCTTAGCAGCAGGTATGGGCTAATGCACTTTGTGATATTATTGCCAACAATAGCACTCTGTATGTTATTTTGTAGTGTTACTTTGTATCAGTGAACTATAACACTGGCCAAAACATGACAAAGACAGCACATACACAGAACAGGAAAGCTGTAGGCCAGCATCTGATTAGCAAGGCAAACAAGCTTGGGTTTATTCTAATAATACAAGTTTGGGTAAAATTTTAGAAAAATCTGTTCACAGATGTAGTGGTGTTGTCACACCTGCCTGGCTGGTACTAGGTAAAGACAGCCTCCCCTCTGATCTCATTGGGGTTTGGACACCCCTACAGTCCCAAAGTGTAGCTCCTCACTTCTTAGCCCACAGGGCAAGAGGGTGAAAAGTCAAGCCAGTGGCTGCTTGCCAGCCACCTTTATCTCTTTTCTGTTTAGCTCTGCTCAAATTCAATCTGTATTTTGATAGTGAGACGCTAAAGCCAATCTTGGGTATACTTCTGTCTTCAAGAAACAGTGGAGCACATAAGTCACCAGGCAATCAGTCACCATTTTCCAAACAGGTCCCAAGAGGTCTCTGCTAAGACATCCAGGTAGCATGTGTGTGAAGGGGAGAGACAGTTCATTATGCCACTAACTGAGCAGTGGAGGGGAGCCATTCATCCTAAGGGAGTCCCACCCCTTCCCAGATCCACTGTGTCTCCCTCCTAGCCAGGGAGGATGATTAGGAATGGTCCCACACGATGCTCTCAGAAAGGTCATATATAATTATGAAGTGGCAGCAGAAATAATGTCATGGTTGGGGGTCACCATGACATGGGGAACTGTATAAAAGCGCTGCAGTGTGAGGAAGGTTGAGAACCACTGGCTTAGACCGTAAACTCTAGAGACACAGAACCTACCCTGTCAGTACCACCATCTTCCCAATTCCTGTGTCAGTGCCTGGCTTGTAAAAGAAAGGCAATGGGAAAGAGAGAGGGAGGAAGGGAGGAAAGAGGGAGGGTGACAAAGAGACAGAGAGAAAGAACAAAACCACAGCGTGGACTGGTAGTGAGCAATACAAATGTTTATCTGTAACAAAAACACTGATGGGTTTTATTTTTTATTTCAAATCAAGCGAAGCACCATCCAGAGCTTCCGCAGTGCTTTCTTTTAAGTCATGTCTCCGTCACTCCACAGTCTTTTGTTTGTTGCTTGCTTTGTTTTGCCTAATCTGCTTTGCTTTAAAACATATGATTTTTGTAGCGACTTTTCTCCTTGGAAATAGCCATAAAGGTAGCTTAGGTTTGATTAGCAGAAAGTCTGTTCTGCCACGTGATCAGCTTTCCGTCTGTACCTTCCGCTTCCATCCAGACTCAGGCAAGAGGCACCTCAGCCATCTCCCTGGTGGAGTTTTCTGCTTGCCAATCTTGATACAAGAGGGCTTATGTATCGTCACATCAACACAAAGCTTCGGACAGGGAAATAAGTAGCATGGGCCTGGTGTACACGGCATTTCTGGGGGAGGAGGATGCTTCTCTCCTCTTGCACTTTCAGGCTGTTGAATCTCAAACCAGTTAAGTGAAAAGAGGGCACATATAAATAGACGGTGCTAAGGACGTACCGGGTTCTGGCATTCTGCTAGCGTCTCCACAACTGTCCCCAGTCCTTTTGAAAGATTGCTAGGACATAACCTTTATCTCTAGACCGTGAGGCTCAGAGGCGCCTGGGATCATGCACAGGCCCACATCTTGAACCACAGCTAGCACTTTTGAGACTGTTCCTCTACGGACACATCCCCAAGGCAAAACATACCAAAACACACCAATATTAAATACACCAAAAGCCCCCCTTTTAAGTCTTTAATGTTAGGAATCATATCCAGCGTCTAGTCTCAGCTCCTCTGGTGGATCGAATGAGGTGTCTCTGCTAAGTCTTTTGAATATTTGCGTCTCCAGATGGTGTCTGTTTGGGGAAGAGATGTAGCCTTGCTGAGGAAGTATGTCACTGGAGGAGTGTTCCATGGGAGAGTGTTTGCCCAGCTTGTGTGAGACTCTGTATTTTACCCTAAGCAAAACAAACAGGAAGTCACCTTCACAGTGAATGCCTACGTAGCCGCTGACCACACCCAGCCCATTACCTTTTTCTTACGCACTAGGCCATTCCTCTCTCTTCACTAACCTCCCTGAGATTTTTACACACTTAGAAAATCACTGACATGGGTGCACGTGTCCCTAAATGCTCCAGTGTTAGTCTATGAGAGAGACTTTTTTGTTTTGTGGTTCCAGGCAAGCAGTGTATGAACGAGAATTTAATATTTGCTTATAGCCAAATATGATTTTTATGTAGCATGATATACATAGCTTAAGCATGTATTTGCAGGGTTTTGACAAATGTACCCATATAAGTGAACCCCTATCAAAATATAGAGCATTATCATTCCCTCCTAAAGTTCCCATTGCTTGTCCCTAATTAATTCACATTTCATGCCTCCAATACACAATTGCTCTTATTTTTCACCACCAATTAGCTCTCCTTATTTTGAGTTTCATATAAATGTAAACATAAAATACGTACTCTTGTGTAAGACTTCATTTGTTAATTTGTTTTTTAAATGTATCCATGTTTGTTTGTTTTTTTCACTCGATGATCATTTGTTATTTTTTACTGATAATACAGTCTGCTGCAAAAAAACGACCACGGCGTGTTTATCCACTCTGCTGATAGATACATAGGTTAAAGGGTCCTTCTTCCCCGGACTCCAACTTGTTTATTCCAAGTGTTCTCTCCCAAACACCTCCTGGGACAGACTGTCCCCCAAACCGTGACAGGGAGCAAAGAGAACAGCAGAACAGCCCAGGAGTGAAAACATTGTGTCCTTGAGAAGAGTTAGTAAGTAAGCTGTTTCTCACAGATGTGACTACTGTTATCCCATAATATAAAACGCCTTTGTTGGGCAAGAGAAGCCTAGAAAACCATCTATGCAGAGCATGAAGAAAAGGAGATCCCTTGCCCAGGACTCCCAGTCAAGAACTCCAGCAGAGGGCTCGAGAGATGGCTCAGCAGTTAAGAGCACTGACTGCTCTTCAGAGGACCCAGGTTCAATTCCCAGCACCCACACAACAGCTCAACACCTTCTGCGACTCCAATTCTAAGACATCTGACGCCTTCTTCTGGCCTCTGCAGGCACCAGGCATGCGTTCAGTGCACAGACAGAGATGCAGGTGAAACGCCTACATACATAAAATAAAAATAAATCTTTTTAAATTTTAATTTTAAAAAAATCTGGCTGAATGCCCCCGTTTTCCCAGTGAGTTTCTGCTGTGTGTTGGTAAGTCACCGATCTGTGAGGCTAACATTGGCGTGCTACCTCCGTTGTCCGCTCCGGGTGTCTCTGAAGCGTGCTCTGAGCCCCTGATTTGCTGATGTTTTACTATCTATCTGCAGCTTGTCTCCCCTACTCCCTCGTCCTCTACTTTTGCTCGCTATATGCTTAACACACTCATTAAATCAGAGCCAAGAGTACAGCTACCATCGATCCCTTCTAGACTCACAAAAACGTATGCTTCCCTTTATAATGAGCTATCACCTTCCCCCCAAAAGTCAGGGTATTAATCTAAGTTCTCCATCTTCATAAGTTCTGTCGCTCTATTGTGTCCACTACCTTTTGGCACTGTGAATTTTGTTGTTGTGGTTGTGGTTTTAGTTATTTGGTGAGCATGTGAGCAGTTTCATTTTTTAATTAAAATATTCTCCTTTATTCTAAAAGGTGTCAATGAAAGACAAAACATTTACAAGATGTGAAAACAAACACAGAAATGAGTGCGGAGAGAAGAGGATCTGTAAGAATCGTAAAGTCAGGGTTAGTGCAGAGATGAGTGTGAGCAGAGGATGCTTCACCTTGTTAGACTCAGAACCCCTCAGTGGCCCAAAGAGGGGAGTATGACCAGTTGTAGGATATATGCTGCCATTTAGGTGAAAATATCATTGATCTCACAACCTTGGGCTTTCAGGGGACTCCTTTGTCGGTCCTCATAGAAAAGACATTGTATCCCATACTCTTACTAGTTCTGTATTCAATTACATTTTAAAATATAACACCTCCTACCCAACCCAAAGCTGTTTGGGGTGTCTGACTCCCCATGGAATGGAACACAACAGAAGATGAAACATGACTTCTGAGAGCAGGATTAAGACCATGCAGATCACCTTGTCCAGGTTCTTTCTCTGCCTTATCAGAGCTGATCCTTTGAGAGACAGAGAAAGAGAGAGAGAGAGAGAGAGAGAGAGAGAGCAGTCAAGTGTGCCTGTGGAGGTCAGATAACCTTGGGTATTGGTCCTCACCTTCCACCTGGCTTGCGGCAGGCTCTCTTGCTTTCCATACACATCAGACTAGCTGGAGTTTCCAGGACTCCTGCCTCGGCCTCCTGTCTTGCTGGAGAAGTGTTGGGATCACAGATGCACACTACTGTCACGCTTTCTGTGGGTTCTTGGGATTTGAACTCAGGTCTTTATGCTTGTGTAGCAAGAACTTTGTCCACTGATCCATCCCCGCAGCTAGAGCTGACCTTCATAATCCTAAGAGTTGACGTTAAGTTATCGAATCCATTGATGTGTTGAAGCGTATTATCTCCCACTGCTTTCCAAAAGTAAAATGTGAGTAACGTTGCTTTTGCTCATGTATCACCCCCCACCAACAAGTGACCTAAAACCTTTTGGGCGCGTAACCGCTTCCTCCCTGGCTAGATTATGAACTCCTCAAGGGCAATGACAATGACCATGTTTCAGTCGGCAGCAAAGGTGGACTACGCAGTTGCTGGTGGAGGCTGGCAGGCTCAGCGGTAGAGCTCTTGCCTAGCACGTCCCAGGCCGAGGGCGCCCATTGACATAGAAAGCGGAATGCGTAGCAGGGCAGGGCGTACAAGCCTATGAACCTTGAATTTGGGAAGTGAGGGGAAAGGATCATGAGGTCAAGGCTAGCCTGAGCTACATAACAAGATTTGGTCTCAAAAACTAAAATAGAATTTATGGCTTTTTTTAAAAAAACTAAAACAGATGCAGAAAACTGTGTGTGTATTGTCACAGATCCTAAACGTAATGCCTTTGGCAAACACCATTGTTTTGCATATCCAGTTCAGTTCTGCTTCTTCAGGACGGAACCTTCACCACTTGTCTTTTAAAAATATTTGAGGCTATCGCCAGTTGCTTGCAACAACGTATGCTATGCGATGGGCACCCGTCCGATGTTGAAGTGTGGCCTCCTCACGAGGCTGGCAGAGCTCGCTGGAGCAGACGCTGAGTACCAGCTGACAAGCCTATGCTGTCAAGACCCTCTCCCGTCCTGGCTTCTGCTGAAGAAGTTATCAAAGTTAGCGTCTCGACTTTCTAGCTGCTTTGACCGCTTCCAGAGGCCCTCATCAGGCATTCTTTTGACTGATGGGGCACAGTAGGTGTACACTAGTACCTCTTACTACTTTTCCCCGCCTTCCAGCCTTATCCCTAAAAGCAACAGCTGGGTGTCCTAGGGTCACATGACACACACTGGACAGAGACTTTCAATGAGCGTGGTAGGCACGGCTCCCGCAGGCGCATATAGCTGAATGCTCAGTCGTTAGGCAGAGTCGCTATTTGACAGGGATCAGGGGTTATGGCCGTGTTGAAGGAAGTGTGTCACTGGAGATAAGCTTTGAGGTTTCAGAAAACCAAGCCAGGCCTGGCGGCTCTCTTTCTCTTCCTGCTGCCTTCAGATCTGGATAGAGAATCTAAAGCTACTTCTCTATCACCGTGTCGGCCTCAGTGCCGCCATGCTTCCTGCAATGGTGACAGTGGACCACACCTCTGAATGGTCAATAAGTCCAGTATAAGATTGAGGTGATGAAGGATAGCAGAAGGATAAGGAGGGAGTCTAGGTCCAGAATGACTCAGACCTGAATCTCCGTATCAGCTGTGCTTTGCTGCCATTGCAGTCACACGATGTGAGCTGCTGCTATTCCCATCATTGGGTAGTCATCCCCAGCAGTGAATCAGGCCTGACCTGTGCGATAATGGAACGGTACAGAGGGTTTCCACTTTTTTTTATATTATTCTGCTTTATGAGGCAGGTTCTCATGTAACCCAAGCTACTCTAGAATTTACAGCAACCCTTCTGTCTCAGCCTCCCGAGTGGCAGGTTACAGACCAGAGCCACCATGCCCTGATACTGGCTTGTAGAAGGACTTGAGCTTCTTGGTTTGTTCTGCCTAGGAAAACCAAGCTGCCATCCTGAGAGGCAGTCATGCAGCCACAAGAACAGGCCCCTGTGGAGAGAAACTGAGACTTCCTGCCAAAACCATGTGTCTTCTTGCCAAGCGTGAATCTGAGCCACGGTGGCAGTGTGTCCTCCAGCCCTTTTCAAGCCCGCAGATGATCATAGGCCCAGCAGCTGCCAGCAAGCTTGCCAGACATCCTGAGACAAAATCGCCTAGCCAAGTTGCCTTGAATTCTTGAACTACAAAGAACAGGGGAGAAAATAAATTACCATTGTTCCATTCATTGAGTTTTAGGGATTATTTATTGTGAAACATTACATAATAAATATATTAGAATTCTTCTGTGAGTTGAGTTTACACTAGTGTCAGTTGAGTAATTTTTTTATTTGTATTTAACTTTCATTTCTATCCCGGAAATTAAAGAGGAAAAGGGGCAACTATAAAAATTTCCCAGTCTGGCATTTATCCTAAACACCTGTATTTAAACTAAATGGTAGAGTGTGTGCTTGGTCCTACAAAAGTCCTGAATTCTGTCCCCAGAACCAGAAATGCAATACACAAAATTGTATCTAATTTCAAGACTCATCAAGGAACAAAATAGGGAAATAAATATAAACCCTGTCACTACTGTAGCACTGGGAAGAAAATTTACAAAAGGCCTCATTTTCTCTCTCATTTGCATGATGACAAGCCTAGAGTAGGCAAATTCTACAGTGCCCTTCGATGCTTAATGCCTGATACTACGCGGTAAAAGAGTTCTCTGGAGGGGTGCAAGAACTCTGCTAACTAAGGGGGAAAATTGCTTTAGTATAAAAAATAACCAGCTTAGAGGTGATAAGGTTCAAGTCAGCTTGGGCTACAGAGTGAGACTTAACTCAGAACTTGAGCAAAAGTATCACAGTACGCAATACTGGAAAAATGCAAGGGGTGTGGCCCTACCATACCATCACGCAGGACGTGAATTGATTGAACGGTCTGAGAGAGCCATTTGGTATTGTGTCGACATCTTTTTTCACTTTTTCGCTGTTAAACTTAAAGATGGAACAAACGGTATCATCTAACACTATGTTGAAAGAGTTTGTAACGCAATGAAGCGCATCTTCATGCTAAGAAAAGAATTTTAAGTAACGGAAACATTTTCCATTGCTTTTGCATTTTCGCAATTCTTCCTTAGACTCATGGTTCATTCCTACAATTTCCAAGCTTTATCATAAGATTAGGGAAAGTGAATTCAAAGAAGAAAACCCAAGACATGAAAAAGAATTTAAGAGAAGAAAACATCAGAAGGGCGACTTCAAGTCGGCTGAGAGAGCTGGGGATCCGCTGGGTCTTCTGGGTTGGTCAAAGGAAGACGGCTGATGTAGGGCAGCTTAGTTCCAGGAGAGGCAGGCGGAGAGGCTGCCGCTCGGAAAACTGGACTGGGAAATAACCGAACAGGTGGCACAGACCCAAGTGGAATGGAGGCTGCAGCATCCCAAGCGTTAAGGGCAGTGGGAAGTAAAACCGAAACACGCCACGGAACGTAACGAGGTTGCTCGCCACTCCAGGAATAGGTGGGATGGCCGGCGTAGCAAAGAACCAGCCACGTGTCCTGTAGTAACCGTTTTTGGAGCTAATCTGTGTCAAAGCCATCCACACAAAGTCAAGGATTTTCTCTTCCTGTTGCGCAGAACGGAATATAAACACCAGGTTATACACATTGGAAACGAATACTGGAGAGGCAAACAAAGTTTTGTTGAGAAGTAGAGGAAATTCTCCCATAGCAGGGTCCCCCAGGTTTCCGCTTCTGACTAGGGTATCATCTGTTTGGCGGGCATAAGAAGGGGCTGATTACCACATCCAACACCAACGTTCACTCTCTCAGAGATGATGGCGGTCAGAAGACCAGTGGTGAGCATGCTCACTGACATCCACAAGAAGTGCACCCAATTTCAAAACTGTGCCAATTTGGTAAGAGCCTAAAAATCAAAGTCTCCAAAGAACTCTGACTCAGGCATTTCCCCTCTGCCTTCTCATCAAATTAAAATCAGTTTATACTTCACTACAAAAACCTTGCAGTTAAGTACCTTTAAGATTTGCAACAGGTCGGGCTGGAGAGATGGCTCAGTGGTTAAGGGTACTGGCTGCTCTTCTGGAAGACCCTAGTCCAATTCCCAGCACCCACATGGCAGCTAATAACCCATTGTAATTCCAGTCCCAAAGGATCCAGTACCCTTTTCTGGCCTCCACAGACACTGCCCACATGTAGTGCACAGATGTACATATAGGCAAAACATACATAGACATTTAAAAAACCCTCAAAAAAATTTAATTGGAATTGGAAATATAACTAGCTCAGTGGTAGAGTGTTTGCCTAGCATGAATGAAGTCTTAAATCCAATCCCCAGCACTGCCAAAATTTAATTTAATTTAATTTAAAAATTGGGATCTTGTGCCTATGAGATGAATCATTAGAAAAAGAACATCTCAACCTTGGAACCCACCGTGGAAGGAGAAAACCAACTGCCAAAAAAATGTCCTCTGACCACCACATGTGTGCCTCGGCATTTGCACACCTACATTCACATACGTGGCACGCACACACACACACACACACACATACACACACACACATACACACACACACATACACACACACACACTTAGACACATACATACATACACACATACACATATACACACACATACACACACACATGCACACACACACATACACATACACACACTTAGACACATACATACATACACACATACACATATACACACACATACACACACACATGCACACACACACATACACATACACACACATACACACACATACACATACACACACACACACACACACATACACACACAGGCACACATACACACACACACACATACACATACACACACATACACACACACACATACACACACACACATACACACACACACATACACACACACACACACAATCATAAATAAAAACTAATCCTGTGTCTTTAGGTATTTTCAGATATTTGCTATTAGCCACACTTAGAAAGATACTAACATTGGAACGGTGACGTTTCTCTCCTCTTCTCCTGAGACATGCATATGAAGAAATCTGTGTCCTAACTGTGATGACAAAACTACCCAGGCGCAAATCCAAAGCCGCGGAGCTTTTGAAGTTTAAAAGCATTTGGCAAAATCACCTGTTGCCGACAGCAAGATACTTCTCCAGTAACAGAAACTTTATATCTTTAGGTATGTCAGGGACTGGCAAGATGGCTGAACAGGTAACGGCACCTGCAGCAGCACAGGTCCGTCCACCTGAGTGCCATGCACAGGTCAGCGTGGCAGGACAGACGCCACTCTGACCTCCGCTACTGTCATAGCACACGCTGCTTATACGCAAACGCACAACGTCACACCCTCATTACACAAATAAGTTGTTTTATCATTTTAAAGGACTTGACTCTGCTTTGGTTCTGAGACACTATCTCATGCTATATCGAGCCCAGAACTCCAGGTAACCTGCCTCAGCTTATAGTGCTGGGACTATAGCATAATCTACAAGCCTACTATAGCAGCTTTAGACATTTCGCTTATTTATTTAACTTTTGTTTTTCAAGATATGGTCTTGCTGGGTAGCCCTGCCCACCCTGGAACTCACTATGTAAACCAGGATGGCATTGGACACATAGCTGATCCTCCTGCCTCTGTCTCTCACGTGCAGAGATTAAAAGTATGCATCACACACTTGGCTCAACTTTAAGTATTTTTAAATATGACAGTATTTTTAAACGTGTGGGTTTGAAAATTTGTTTAAAATGCTTTCCCTAATCATCTGTCTTTCACAATGCGGTTTTAGAGGGTTGAACCTGCGGTGTGTAGGCAACCCCCACATCGCCGAGCTGCAACTCCGGCACAATCTTTATCTTTTATCTCCCAGATAGAGTCTCATTTAATTGTCAAGGTTGTCCCTGAAGTACTCTGTGACCCAGGCAGCCTTGAACTTGCTATCCTCCTGTCTCAGCCTTCTGTGTAGCTGGGATCACAGGCCTGTACTGCCAGGCCCAGCTTAGTCTTACGGTTTTCGGGATAGATGATTTCAATACATTTGTAGCCATCACTGTGTTAACGTCAGCTCCAGAGTACTGTAGCTTTGTTAATGACTGATTATTCACTCCTACGAAGTCAACATGCGGAACTTGGTGCTGTGTTCTTTGTCGTTTCAGTAATGAGTAAGATAATTACAAGCACACACACACACACACAACTCAGATGAGAAGTGGCGGGAGCCTAAGGAACAGAGTGAGTCTGGGACGTGCCAGACTTGATCAGATCGAGGAACAAAAGGATTTAAGGGACAAGAAGAGGAGTCAGAGGCAATTCAAAGGCTCTATCACGTCGGCCAGGGATGTTGGTGTCGCTAAATACGAGGAGGCCTCTGAAACAAGACTGAGGCAGGAGGATTGATGCAAGTTCTAGGACTACACAGCAAAACCCTGTCTCAAAAATAAAAAATGAAAAATGAAAAGCAAGACAGAGGACAAGGCAAGGTGAAGGGTCAAACAGTCTCTTAGATGCACTGAATTAGAGCGTCCACTGAGTCACGCCTGAAACCCCAGCCCTTGGAAAGCTAAGGCACAAGAATTGAAAGTTCAAGGCCATTCTGGGCTGCAAGCCAGACTCCCTTCTCAAGAAAAAAAAAATGCCCACTGAGATAACCAAAGGGTAGATGCCTGTTGAGTACGAGAATACCAAGTGTAGAGCTTAGAAATGATACGGTGAACAATGCCATCCCCAGAGAGAGCTTGAGCGTCGTAAGGAAATAAAGTTGTCCAAGGAACATAAGATGAAAGGTATATAATTTTGCCTAGAAATTCACATTTTTCTCCAAAAATTCAACCCTCAAGCACACTGTCTTCTAGCATATCAGAATATTCCACTGGACACCCAATTGCCATCTCTAAAACAAATGGATCTAATTGTATCGCAGGCCAAGCTGGTTGACGTGCGTGGACTGGTATGTCACAGCTGCGTGGTCACAGCTGCTCCAGGTTTCCTCGCCTCCCTGCGCATCTCCCTGCAGCCCAGATTGCCGAGTAGTTCTCACGCCCTTCTTCACATCTCAGTCCCTATCCCAAGCCCTTTCGCACTGCGCGGCTGTTACACCAGTCTAAGCCCCACCCTCACTTGCCAATTCTTAGTATTGTTCTCTGCCTCAAAGGGCTGGGTTCCTCAGAGCAGCTATTCTCTCCTGGCTATTTTATGTAGGACAGCCGACAGTTAAAGCACTTAATTTCTGCTTTAAAAAAGTCTCTAGGTGGGTGTGGTGGCAGACACCTGTAATCTCAGCATTTGGTAGACTAATCCAGAAAATTGCCAAGAATTCAAGGCCGGCCTAGGCTACATACTATCAGGCAAGCCAGATACTTAGCAAAGCAACAAAAAACAAACCAAACAAAAACAAAAACACCTTAAAAACCCACAAACACGAAAAGGGTTTCAATTCTTCAATAGCAATATGCTTAGAATTACGTTACACACAATTTGTTCTCCTTTACTAAAACTAGAAGTGGGGCGGTGCTAAATCTTGTATTTTTAATAAATTTACCATGCTTTTCCTATACAAACAGATGAGCAATTCATCAGAATGGAACGCAGCAGTCCCTTCTGTCCTGATTCGGGCAGATTACCATATCGTGCTAGGTAAGCATCCTCTAAGCCCCAGTGAACCCACCTCCAGTTAGCTACTAGCTAGGTCTAGCTGCTGCTAGACCCCATCCCAGCCAGTGGGTGGGCTTAATAACCAGATCATGTGGTAACTCTGGGATAGCATTCCAAGGAACTGCCAAACTTTTCTCTAAACTGGCTGCAGCGTTTTACAGTCCAGATCAACTACTTCTCGTGTGTGGAACAAAATGCAAATTATTTAGCCTGAGTTTCCCACCATTTGTCAAATGAGACTGTTCTAAAAACAAAGATTAACATTTATTGAGTACTTACAAGCACCAGCAGTGCTCTAGATACTTTACATGCTTTTACTGATTTTATTCCCTGGGGTAGAGTTCTAAGGCAATAGGACATTGTTACATTCAACTTCGGATTGTTTAAGTTGAGAAAGTAACATCCCATGCTACTGTTGCCCGCAGATCCTTGGTATTAGGTAAGTTTCTCTGTTCCAGGACTACACCCAGGATTCTGGGCGCTGCTGTGGTCCAGGACGGAAAGCAGGCTCTGCAGCTGCTGCTGATTTCAAGTCCTTCAAGCAGTTCTTGCAATAATGAAGAAAAAACAAGCTGAGAGGTAGTGGCATACACTTTAATCCCAGCACTTGGGAAGCAGAGGCAGGTGGATCTCTGAGTTCGAGGCCAGCCTCGTCTACAGTGTAAGTTCTAGGACAGCCAAAATTATAACAGAGAAACCTTGTCTGGAAAAGAAAAGAAAAGAAAAGAAAAAGAAAGGAAGAAACAAAAGAAAAGAAAAAAAATGTATTGGGCTTGATGAGGCACACCTTTTATCCCAGCTCTTAGGAGGCAGAGACAGGTCGGTTCCTGTGAGTGCAAAGACAGGTCGGTCTACCCAGTGAGTTCCAGGCCAGCCAGGGTTTTGTTGTGAGAATAGTAGACAAACTCTGACTCAAAACAAACAAACTGAAAACTTAAGAAGACACAGCACCCACAAGAGCGACTGATAATACACGTCCCTTCTCTTCCAGGTCACCTGCCTCCTTGGCTCTGACTTTGTCTCCTCAGTCTCTGTGCCATCACTATTAGACCTGAACCGTTCCTTGTGGATTTTCATGGGACGTTCTGCAAGGATTAGGGTGTTGGGTGTCCTTGTTGAATGACTACAATTCCTGGATGGGAGTTTTAATGGAAGATTGTGAACCGGGGCTTCAATGAAAGGCTACGTGGATATTAATCTACTATACCAGTTTATGTTAAGCATACCAAAATCTCTGGACACAATTTCCAGAAATAGACAACTATTTAATAGAGACAGACTGGGAAATCAAAAGCCCTCATTTTCTCTAAACGGACATGTGGAGTCTAATTTTGCTCTTTAAAAATAAATCTTGGGGCTGGAGAGATGAGTCAGTGGTTAAGAGCACTGGCTGCTCTAGCAGAGGATGTTGCTTTGGTTCCCAGCGCTCACGTGATGGCTCACCACCACCTGAAACTCCAGTTCCAGAGGAGCAGATGCCGCCTCGGGCCTCCATGGGCACCAGGCACCCATGTGACGCACATTCATACATGCAAGAAAAACATTCATGCACATGAAGATAAGACCAAGTAAATCTGATTCTTGTTTTGTGTTGTTCTTGAGACGTCTCACCATGTAGACTAGGCTGGCCTCAAACTGTGTCTGCCTCAAGAGTGCGAGGAGTAAAGGCATGTGCCGTCATGCCTGGCTACATCTGTTTGATGATGATGATTAAAAATAAATAAATCTTAAGCCAGGCATGGTGGTGCATGCCCTTAATCTCAGCACTCAGGATGTAGAAGCAAGTGGATATCTGTGAGTTCCAGGCCGGTAAACACTACACAGTGAGACCCTGTCTCAAGAGAAAAAAAAAGTAGACCTAAAGTAAATCTTTTAGGAGCTGGAAATGTAACTGGTAGAGTACTTGCCTAGAATGCGTGCCCGGCACTGCGTAAACTGGGCATTCATAACAAAATCTGTACTCCCACCACACAAAGGTAGAGGCAGGAGAACCAGAATATCAAAGTCATCCTCAGCTACGTTAGCGAATTTGAGGTCAGCCTGGGCTACGGAAGACTTTGTTTTTATAAAAATTCATATTCTAAAAATAAGTAAATATTTTTAAAGTTGGGTGTGGTGGTACAAACCTGTAATCCCAGCGCCGGGGAGGAAGGAGCTCCCTTAGTTCCTTGACTGTAGAAGACCCTGTCTCAACAACAGCAAAAACAAACAAAAAGTTCCAAGTCAGTTTACACACAGCAAGACTATGTCTCAAAAGAAGATGAATAATAAACGAATAAATAAATTTAGTGATTAAGAATATGCACTAACCTCATTTTTATATTACGATTGCCAATTATTAAATGCAATAACAATAATTCTTTCTTTCAGAAAGTTTCTCAAATACATTAGAATTCATCCCATAAGATCTGTGGGGATTTTTAAAAAGCTCTTGCTGTCCATGATGGCCCTTGCTAGCAGTACTCAGTACTAGAGAGGCTAAGACAAGAAGATCACTTGATCTCATGATGTTAAAGAGCATCAAGAAATCCTGAGCAGGTCACAGTGTGAGCAGGTCACAGACGTAGTGGGGAGGTCACAGCTAGTATTTGCTAATGGACTGAACGTGCCCATCAAATTGCTATCTAAATAGTCGTGTTTATACCGGTAGATCAGTGGCCATCAACTTCGGTTAGAGATGTTCCTTTAGGCAGTGGGCAGCAGTCAGCTTCAAAGACTCAGAATTATTGAAAACTCAGACATAAGTGGAAAATCTGCATTAACCCTCCAAGGCTCAGGGAACATGAAAGATGGGATGATAAGAATGTAAGAGCTAGAGAAAGAAGAGAAGGGAAATGACATCCTCAGAGCATGACATCTCCATCACATTCTTAACCTGTGCAAGACTGGGCCTACCGACATGCTGTCATGGGGGTGGGGGACTTGAGCCCCCAGCCAGGACCTACGGCTAGATAAAGGTAGCTGGGGGAGGGGCTAAGGAACCACCTTCACCTGAGTGTCTACAGGCCCTTAATGGCTCCCTGAGGAGGGAGAAAGATTTTCTTCAGTGGAGGAGCCTCTGGTAAGGAATCCGTGGCCTGTAAGTAATCCCTGACGCAAGAGCCAGTGTGCAGCCCTAATGAAACTCACTGGGTCATCAGAACAAAGACTTGAAAGTGGATGAGGACAGGGCCAACTGAAGCAGGAGGGAGAAGAGAGGGTAACAGGTAAATATCATAAAAGAACGTTATACGTATGTATGAAACGCCACAATTGAACTCATTATTACACATCATCAACACACTAATAAAAATAAAGTTTAAGACGTAGGGCTTTCATTTTCTACAGTAAGCAATGTGACTTTAAACAATCACCAAAATGCAGGAAAATACTGCTTTCCTCTGCTTCTCCATGTTGTAGATAATAGCTGTGAGATGGCTCAGGGGATGCCTGCAGACCCGAGAACCCTGAGTTCAGTCCCCAGAACCCAGGGGAGGATAGCCTCCTGAACGTTGTCCTTACCTTCACACACATGCTGTGGCATGCATGAGCCCACACTCACACACACAACTAAAAAAATTAGAGGAGCTGGAGACACGGCTCCGTGGTTAAGAGCTCTTGTTGCTCTTGCAGAGGGCCCACGTTCAGTTCCCAGCACCCACATGATGGTTCACAACCACCCATAATGCCAGTCCCCAGCGATTGGGAACCCCCTTCTGACTTCTCCAGGCATGTGCATGGTACACAGACATACATGCAGAGCACTCATTCTCATTAAAATAAATCTTTTTTTTTTTTTTAAAGAAAATTAGACTAGCTGTACTCTTCTGAACCTCCACCCTTTGGAAGATATACGGTCTTTTTTATCCAGCTGTTGGTAACTTGGTAGATATTCTTAGGAAGTTTATAAGGTTCAAAAAAGCAGCACTCACATCTCTCAACAGAGAGCTATTAATCCTGGAATAATAAGGAAAATGTTCGCATATAAAGCTGCCTCTACCATTTTGGTGCTTCTTTTGGTGCTGTTTCTTGGCCCGACTGCTCTTTCCGCAGCTGAAAATGATGTAGGCAGAAGCCTCACCACAGGAACTCCGCGCTGTGGGGCGACTCCAATGACCAAGCAAGAGCATTTAAACCTCTTCGGGTGTTTCAGGCTTTCCCACGACACTCCTTGCTTTTAGTCAGAGATTTGGTGGCTATACATTTTGTATGGTTTAAAGAAAACACCACTGCCACAGTTCTTTCCTTGGGGGTTGGGGGTGAACACCTAAAGCAGGGGGATCGCCTTGAGTTCAAGGTTACCTGGCTATATAGTTTTTACCATACCAACTAGGGCTACATACCAAGACTCAGTTAAAAAAAAAAAAAGGAAAATGCCCCAGTCAATCACAGAAGACTGAGGTTTTCTCACGTAATTGCACCAGTGTTTAGCTTGAGATGGACACCTGTACGCTCACCTTTACTCACAGGCCTAACTATGGGCTGGGTTTCCGGTTTTAAAATGCTAGACATGTACTCGGTGATAAAAGTGCTCGCTTAGTGAACAGGAGGCCCTGGGTTCAATTCCCAGGAATACACCAATACACTTCAAAATTAAGCCACAATCAGTGAGTTCATTTCAGTTGTGCTCTTAGAGTGCCTAAGAAATAATTTATGGCTCAGGGGGGAAAATACCAGCCGTGTACCAACAGAACCCGATGTGTCAATAGCTACCAGTATTCCGGGTTTATCCAGTTAAGTGAGTCATCAGTTATCAACCTCAAAAAAACTTGTTTGAAAAGCAGATTAAGGATCGCTACGGGTTACCTATAGCTAAATATACACACGGAGGCACTGAGTTATCACTCATACTTTTAATTACTACATTTTTTTCAACAGGAAGCATGTATTTACTACTTTTAATATCTCTGTATTTTCACTAAAATTTCTCGAGAGAATAAATGAATCCTGGCATTAGAAGATTTCTAAGACAAAAAAAAAAAAAAAAAGTCTTTAATCCACTGATAGCAAGCAGGATTTCTCAGATAATCCACACTGAGCTCTCGAGTCAAAGCCTCTGAAGAAAGTCACAGTTCATAACCACTTACTCATTTCCTTGGGTGATTCAAGCTGTGGATGACTTGCCTACCCCTCCCTTTCAGATTTTAACTCAGAAGTGGGGGTAGATCCTGGTAGTTTCCCCGTGTTACCATCTGATGATTTCTTAAATAAACTAAGTCTTTCTACAAGCCTTTCTATGCTTTTTGAAACTGAAGTCCTGTTATACAATTCAACTAAGAGTGGGTCAAATTAAGAATGTTATACAGA
The DNA here is from genome assembly GCA_026225945.1 of Cricetomys ansorgei. NCBI lineage: Eukaryota > Metazoa > Chordata > Mammalia > Rodentia > Nesomyidae > Cricetomys > Cricetomys ansorgei. The sequence continues at coordinate 24,675,808 of JAMJFZ010001131.1, read as the reverse complement.
TTACGTAGTTACATCGAGAGAAGCCTTACAGGAAGATGGGGGGCGGGAACAAGAGAATCTTCCGGGAGCCAAACGGTGAGCTACCCTGGAGTATGCAGTATGGCAGCAGAAGAAAGAAGGGCCTGCCTCAGCAAGACGGAAGGCCAGAGAGTTGCTCTCTGACCTCCACACATGCAACATGACACACATGTACCCATACTCACATAAGTAGACTTTTTAAAATGGTGTTGTAAACCCAGCCTGTTGCTGGGCCCAGGAAGAAGAAACTACTACAGCTCTTTTGTTAAATGGGGACGTGTAGCACCCTTCTACACATCCAACCTTAGACCCACAGACTGGTGCTGCTCTGGTTAGAGAAACTTACTTGCTTTGGACAGCAGTTGATGCAGAGACTCACAAATGGTCAAAATACTACAAATAAGTGGCTCTTGGGACATTTACATCACACACTGTCTTCAAGGCTTAGAGAGCACTTGTAGAAGAGGAGCAGAAAGTCAAAAGCCAGAGAAACAGAGAGGAGTGCTGTGTAAGGCTAAGCATGGATAGGAGAGGGGTTCATGAAACTCCGCCCTAACCTGAGGAACTATCAGCTGCCAGGGAGGAGGAGGAGTCATTTTTCTTTGGGGGGAGTGGACACCAGTGGATCGCCCCATGCTCTGGCTCACCACCCGACATCCGGGAGTATGCAAGCATCACTAACTGGACTCTAGATTATTTAAAAGAAGAAAAGGGCATGAAGTTAGCTGGAGGAAGTCTTAGGGAAGCCTGGGTGGGATGGGGGTGGGGTTGGGTTTGATATGATTAAGATACATTGTATACGTGTATGAAATTACAGAATAGAAAATTTTTTTTTAAAAAGTGATTTGCCATCCAAACAAAAAAGTCCTATGATCAATGACATACAGAAGCAAGCTCCGTGAGTATGATGCCTCTTGCTCTCACAACACTGGAGAGGAGAGAGTAACAGGTTGCTCTCTTGCCCCTCACTATTCTCTACCCTCAAACTTTTTCAGCCAAGCTTTGGGGTCTAACAGACACAAAAGCAGCAATGTCTGGTAGTTATTTAACAATGCCAACTACCTGTCATTGGAGGGAAATGCCCCCTTCACATACTTCAACTAAGTCCCGGCCTCTCCAAAAGGCTCACGCAGGCACCTGATAATGTGGACTGACAGTTCTGACGCACTGCAGCCACGGTATCTTACTGGATTTGATATTTAAAATCACACAAATACCTGCAGTTTGTGAGAAGTCTCCCATTCTAAAGTCTACTGCTTTGGAATCAACAATACTTAAGTCCAAGTAGAGTCTGTCACTTAAGTTGTGTTATCAGACACAGATGGCTTAAATTTTTGTGCACTAAGTCTCTTACCTATAAAATGGGAGATAACACCTCCTCCTTTGCTGGTCTGTCCTGAAGGTTATATTTAAAGCCCACAGCATGCTGACAAACACATAGTAATTATTCAGCAGCTACTATTATTTAACTATATGCTCCATTTTCTGATCCTGAAGATGGGATGGACTATTCTACAATTTAGAACTAAGGCTAACAAAGGATTAAACCTCAGTTTGAAAATCTTAAAAGAAGTTTCATAAATGGGCTGGAGAGATGGCACTTGTCGCTCTTGCAAATGACCTGGGTGCTAATAATTGAACCTGCTCAGTGGCTCGCAACCACCTGTAACTAATTCCAGGTCCTCAGAAACTCCCTTCTGACTTCTTTGGGCACCAGACACACATGTGGTGCACATACATACATGCAAGACATTCATACACATAAAATAACTCCAAAACAATTTTATAAAATAGGAGAGAAGCTTCATATAAAATGTAAGAGAAAGAGAGTGAGTGTGGTGGTACACAACTTTAATCACACTGCTCTGTTGGGAGCCAGGCAGGATATTCTTTATGAGTTCCAGGCTAGTTCCAGGCAAGCCAGGGCCACATAGTGAGACCCCTATCTCAACACAAAGGGGGGGGGGGCACGCAAGGGAGAGAGGGGAATACACCCTTAAGTAGAATAGACTTTTTAAATTGGTAATTTTGTTAGTCAATAGATTAAGTGAACCAGCATGATTAACTTTCACACTGCACTCCATAACTATCTGAACTATCTGAATTATAAACATAAAGAAAACTGGAGTCTAGTGTTAACTAGTAGTCACTGCTATGACTTGCTGAGTTGGTCCCAGGTTACCAGCCTTCAGTTATTTTGCACATCTCTGAGAGGAGCTATCGCTGTTTGCGTGATATTGTTGTGGTGCTACGGTTACTTAGGTGTGGCCATCATAAACATCTCCAGAGACCTAAATGATGAAAAGCAAAAACAACAAAGGGACAAGGAATAAAGGAAACATTCTTCAGATGGCTTCTTCTTCCAATTTTCCCTTACCTCAGGGAAACTGTGGTGAATTCCTGTTCCTGGTTGAGAATTAAAGGACCCTGGATATTAAAGTGCCTTTCACCCACATGTCCTCTAGCTACCACTCCCTGTAACACCGTCTTCAGCTTTTTGGAATTTGGTAGCTTTCTCCCTGCTCTTTTTCACTGCAAACCAGTTTCTGACTACGCCATTAAAAAAACTGTCTAAGGAAAGTCCCAAAGACTCTAGTGTCGATTCTAAGTGCTTCCTTTGGGGATTGGTAGAGGGTTCAGCAGGTGAGTGCTCTTGCTGCCAAGTCTGATGAACTAAGTTCCATTCCTGGGACCCACATAGTGGAAGGAGAGAACTGACTTCCAAAAGTTGTTCTTTGGCCTGGCCGTGCTCTGGACACATATGCACAAAATAAAATGTCATAAAAATACTTAAAGGAGTCACGTGTAATTAATATGCAGATGAATGTCTGTAGGTATGCTTTCATAAATACTTATTTACAAAAACAGGCAGTGAACCTATTTTGGCTCACAGGACATAATCTGTGGCATTAAAATTCATCACACCTGAATTTTCTCAGCTTGAACACTCTAATCCTTATAAAGGTTGAAGAATGGAATCAGAAAAAAAAAATCACCTTTAAAAAAAAAAAAAGATTAAAAAAAATTTTAGTATATATTTGTGACTCTCGTGTGTGCGTGTAAGTGCAGGTGCCCAAGGAGTCCAGAAGTGTGGGGTCCCCTAGCCACACTATATGAGTGCTGGGAACCAAATCCAGGTCCTCTGGAAGTCCATGCTCTTAACCAGTGGGCCATCTCTCGGGTCTAAGAAATAATCGTTTTAAGAAAGGAACCATCCTGTATGTCAGCCACCACTACTTGAGGCTTCTGTGCTGGGAACCCAGCTAATTCATATTGAGACATGTCTCAAGTGTAAAATATACATCTGGATCATGAATAATTCATTTTTTGTTATTTATTCATTTGTTTTGGGGTGCTGGAACCCAGGGCCTAATGAATGCTAGGTAAGAACTCTTACACTGAGCTGTCTTGATCCACTGCTTCTTATACACAGAATCTTCAGGACCCAAATCAGACTCCCCTTCCACCACACAGTTCTCGGGGATGCAACTCACAAAGACTTGGTGGCAAGCACCTTTTACCCACTGAGCTACCCGACCAGCACCTCTGTTTTGTTTTTCCAAACAGGCTTTCTTTGTGTAGCCCTAGCTATCCAGGAATGCTCTATAGACCAGGCTGGCCTGGAACTCAGATCTGCCTGCCCCTGCCTCCCATGTGCTGGGATCAAAGGCCTGCATCGGCTCCCTGGCCACCGGCACTTTCACTTGCTTCATGAGACTCTCTAGTCCAGGTTGGATTGGAACTTGCGGCAACTCTGGCTTGGACTCCCAAGTGTTAGGATTACAATGTACGACCTACCGCATGGGGGTCAACATTTGATGTCTACAGATTTCTTAAATTTCTACAGTCTCTTAAATTGACTCTACAGGGACTCAAAACGACCAATTAGAAAATTATGAGAATTATTCAAAGCAATTTTTAAGGCAAAATACTTTAAAATATTAAGAAAATGAATAACCACGGTGTCATTTAGCCACATTCACAGTAAAGGGCAGACCACCTGAATCCTGCTACTTATTAACATGAACCGCTCTACGCCCCAGTTTCTCAACTACAAAACTGGACCCTTGTCCCCCAAGGCTGTCAGAAGGATACTGAGAATCTACATGTACTATATGCTTAGACACGTCAGACATGCGGCAGACATTCAGCAAACGCTGTGACTGTTATACTGCTCCGATCTTGATCTCTTTAGGTCCAACTGAAACCTAGAACTTTACTCCTAAACTTTTTCTTGATGCTGGGGATCAAAACCAGGGCCTTGACCATGCTAAGCAACTGCTAGGACACTGTATCCCCAGCTGGCTTATTTATAGTAAACTTCAAAGTTCCAAATCCTAGCTTCTATAGCTAAAACAATTTGTTTTGTTTCCAAGTGCTGTGATCTCCTCAGTCTAGTCAGCTCTAAAACTTTTTGCTCATCAAGGAGTTCCACATAGCCTATAAGCCACAAATTTTTCACTTTTTAAAAGTTCACTTGTGGGGGCCCAGCCAGCGAAACAGCTTGGCTACTAAGGGCCCATCTCACCAAAGGCGAGGTCCTGAGTTTTATCCCCGGGTCCTACATGGTGGAAGGAAGGAACCGACTCACACACAGGGCTAGGCACTTGTGTGCCCACACACATACACACAATAAAAATAAATGTGATTTAAAGTGCTAAATGCTCATTTGTAAATGTCCTTCATAGAACTTTCTCCTAAGTAAGATGTGGTAGTTTATACCCATAACCCTGGCACTCGGGTGTCAGACGCAGGAGGATTATTGAGGACAAGGCCAGGCTGGGGTAACTATGTGAGACCCTGTCTGAAAAACAAAACTAAACTAAAAACGCCTTACTTCCATAATTCCCCTTAACTACACTGTTAAGTTCCCCCCTCTAATTATATTAGTATAGAACAATTTTCCAGGCAAGAGAAATTCACATATGGAATCAGTTATTTTTCCTAGTTTATATGGAACACGGTAATACTAGAGACCAAACATATTAGTTGCCATGTCAATAAAACTTTTCCTCTTGCAACGTTTCGTAATATAAAAAAACTTGATTCAGAACTGATTACAATAATACCAAGCAAATAAAGGCCACAATTGAATGATGTTATCTGAACCTATCCCAAACTAATCTAGGCTATCTAGAGGGAAGTGCACTTTAACAGAGAAACACATTTAAAGTGGAAGACTAAGCTACCACAAAAATAAACATCTTAAGTAATTCACAAATTCTCAAGAAATGGCTCTGAAAACCACACTTCATACATTTACATGTAAAAATAAAAATAAAGTGATGTGTGGTGGTATACACCTGTAATCTCAACACTTGGGAGGCTAAGACAAGAGGACCATTATAAATTTGAGGTCAATCTGGGCTACACAGTGAGAATCCGTATCCAAAACAAACAAAACCACAAAAAAACTCTAGGTTAGCCTGTAATTCCAGAGTCACAGACAAGTCTCAGGGCTCATTATATATATAAATGTGGTAAATTATATAAGCCACTCTTTCTCAGAATTTTGACTTATTTGCTTAACAGGACTTCTTTGAAATGTTGGATTTCCCTGTGCTTGTAGTATTTGAAAACGTTGGCTTTAGACAGGGAGTCAACATTTCCCATACCCAGGTGTATCATGGGGTCCCTGTCTCATACAGTCTCTACAGTCTTTTTCCTCCAGTGATATGGATCAAACCCAAGGCCTCGCATATGCTAAGTAAGTGCAATACCACTGAGCTATCCCCAGCCCATTTTTCTTATAATCTTTAAAACTCCTCTGATAACAGAAACTATTCTTAGCACAACCCCTGTAAAAACAGGCCACAACTAGATTTGCCCTTTATCCTAAGTCTCCCAGTCCAGCTTTTACACTGTATCTTTTTGTTACAGTATCAATTATATTATGTTCTGCCTTCAAATATTTGCTCCAGCATAACCTTGGTGAAGCCCTTTGAACATGTCCTTACCTGTTCCTCTCTATATTATGTACTATGCAATAGTATGTCACCAATATTTATACTTACTATCTAATCTTTGTTCCCCACCCACCCATCCATGTAGGTCCACGAGGGCAGACATTTTTTGGTTTTTGCACTGCACTGAAAACAGCTCCAGAAATATTAAGTTCTCAATAAATAAATCTACCCTCAAGCTTACACAACAGACACCACAGACAAAGTATGTACTCTATATGAAATAATCCAACAGGTTAAAAAGAAATGTTCAAAGACAAGTCATTTAAAGTTGTTTCAAGCAGTCATTAAGACATTTTAAATAAAGGAAAGGTGTTAAAAGTTAAAGCACTTTTGCTAGGCATGACTGAGATAGAATTACAAATACAAATTAATCTGGAATACATATTAAGACTCTTATCTCAAAATAACAAAAATTAAAGCACTTACCATCCCACAAATGAGCTTGCTTCTTAGTCTGATTCTCTTGAAGCATACCATTACTTTAGCTAATATAATAAACAAATTGCAACTATAACGCCCAAGTCCCTCTATAAACCAGTTCTACTTTCTTTCATCTTATCCACAAGTGTTCCCTGCCGGTTCAACTAGTTTAGCTGCTTTAAGTTTAGCAAAGCAAAAAGTCACTTTGCCTTTTTTTTTTTTTAACAGCTCCTCCTCCAAAATATCTGAATACTCTAAACTTCTGAACACTGTCATTCCTCCTACTGTCCACCATATGATTAAACAATCAAAATACTAGACTCTTTTGGCAGCTGGGCTCCAGATGTTATGCTCAGTGATTAGTCTGACTTAAAAACTATTTAAAATTGCTATATGTTGTTTTACAAATATAATTATTACCTCTAAGAGACAAGACTTATCTGACTACAAGCCTTAAGTGTATATGTACACAAATACACACACAGAGCAAGATCATAAAGAACTGGAATGTAGTAAAGTACCACTACTCAGATTATAGTGGCTCCATTTCTGTTAAAAAAAACATTACAAACCATTGGAAAATACTTTCTATAGTTACCACTGAAAACTGATCTTGGACTTCTCAGCAAGTCACAGTAATAGACATACTAGATAAGTATCAATATGAGCCTTATTAATTAGTTAGTTTAGTTAGTTAGTAAAAACAGCCTGGTCTTATATAAACCAGGCTGATCTCAAACTTCCGATCCTCCTACCTCATCTCCCAAATGCTGGCACTAAAAAAACTATCCTCGTGTGAGATCTAAATCATCACAGCAAGACACAGAATCAAACTTAAAAAAACAAGCAAAAACAAAAAAAGCCTTGATTAGTATAGAGAATGCTACAAGAACATTTTTAAAATCACTAAGTTTTTCATCCACAGTTTTGCCTTTCACATGGCTACAATTCTGCCCTTATTCTCAAACAAGCAACTTTGATCTCTAAAAAGAATTTTAAAATTCAACTCTATGAAGATTAAGAAAACTGAGAAAGACAACTCTGCAACTCAGTTTCTTACAAACACAATTCTGTACTTGCAAAATGCTAAGACGTAATCTGAATAAAACAGAACAGACTCCTGCGGTGGAGACACACAAGCCGTGACCCCAACAGCTGCAGGAGGAGGAAGAAAGAGTCACAAGTTCAAAGTCTACCTGGAAACCAAGCTGGCAAGTCCCCATCTCAAGCCAAAAACCAAAGCAAAGGTATGGGGATCCACAGGTGGTGGAACGCGGCGCCCAGCCTTCACAAGGTGAGGGAGTTCTAAAGACCCTCTACTACAGCCTGAGTTGTCATAAAACGTTTTGGTGAAAACTAAGACAGGGAATATGTTAAAAGTCACGGGGGGGGGGGGGGTGTTCTTTTTTCCATCTTTAGAAGAATCAGGTGAATATCAAGTCCACTTTTTACCACATCTCCGGAGGACATGGCCCAAGATAACATACATCCCACTCATCTACTCCAAGTAACATACCGTGAGAAACTGCACTGTGTAATTCCTTTATTTTCTGCAATGTTAGTGCTTCAGCAACACTACAACCATAAACAACAATTCCAAGTACTGCACTTTTTAGCTCGGGGTGGGAGGGAATCACAGTCTACAGACTCATTTACTAGACAAGATTAACCCCGTTCAAAACTTACTGCAAGTTTATAAATTCACACAAATACAGAAATTGATGCAATTAAACAGAATCTTTAGAATCTTATTTTTTAATTCTTCCATTATAACTTTTTCTGCAGGCTCTAATTTCCTGCTTCATAATCACCAATGGTTATGGTTTAACTACATCAATTATAAACCTTTTATACTCTTAAAGAAATGTAAGTGAAAATTACAATTTCTTTCCAAAAGGTTTAGGGTTTTTCAAATTTCAAATGTGTTTCCCCCCCTCCCACCTTTTCAGACATTTCAAATAAATGAAAAATAACCCATCTCACCTGCAACATTCAGTAATAGCAATCACTTGTATAAAATTTTAACTATGCCCCCAGTTATTTTAAGACACACAAAAAAAATGGCTGTCTACCAGTCTGTCTGTCACAAGTTAGTACACTACATTTAAGAATCAACATGAGGGTTTCAAGTTTCCTCCAGTTTAGGCATTTATACCTTTGTGCTTATTTTGTTTCAGGATGTTACTATAGCATTGATATTTGTATAACCATATTTATGTATCTTAAAATGTAACCATTTAAAACACTAAGAATTACATTTACGGTGGAGCTCTGGGAATTTTAAAAAAGCAACTAAAATGTTCTTAAATATGTGAATCAGCCTCACTTCTAGAGATATTTCTATTAATGTGAAACTGAAAACTTTAGGCTTTAGTTGCATCTTGATTTCAAAAATCCCTCTGCACCAATAGGAGCCTAACATAGCACCTTTTCTCATCTGCTTGAAGTTAAATGTTTGCATTTTATCTTAACAGCTCATTTTTTTATAGCCTTCTGCTTCTCATATATCTTTGGTAAAAGCTCCATTATACAATATGGCCAAAACATGAAGGACCAATACTGTCCAACTATACCATGATATCCGGCTTGATTTTAATTTTCAGACACCCTCATAAACGAAACTATTCCACCTTTTCCAGTACACTGCCCTTGCAGTCTACATTTCTGAAATTCCCTAAGTTTAATTCCTTGAGGATCACTAAATTAATCCTTAAGGCTACATAAGAACCAGATGCTGCTTTACAATTCTGAATCAACACTAACATTTGGTTCAAAATATTACCATAGTGGTCTCAATCTAGTTACTGGTCCTCACCAGCTCATCTTGTTAAGATCTGGGTATCACCAGTGAGCACGATGCTTACCCTTAAAGAAAAATAAATTTACATTCATTGTCATCTGTAGGTTCTTTCTCTTCATCCATCTTCCCCTTTGTCATCCCTCATCTACATCATTCATTCAGCACATTTCCTTCCTTAAAGGAGACATTGTACTACTGAACCAACAGGATATCTATTTGCATGAGTTAATCCTACAGTCAAACAAAACTAAATACCTTTTTTTAAAATAAAAGATCTTTTCCAGTGTTTTAATTAATGGAGATGTAGATCACTCATCTATTAAAAAAGAAGTCTTATTTCTTCATTTTAATCAGTTGCTGTAATGTGAAAACAGGAATGTGTTTTCTCAGCTAGGTAAAAGGTGCATATAATTTGATTTTTTTTAATGTTTTATTAGTGAACAAAGTTAAATGTTTAGTAATTTTAAAACTACTGGTCATTTGAAACAAGATAACATATTCCAGTTTTGCCCAAAAATCACTTAAAATATCTACAAATATTTCATCTGTGAATGACATACACCATTATTGCTCCATTTTCTGGAAAGAATATATTTTTAAAGGTAAGAAAAGAGGGAAAAAGCAAAGTTGCTAACTTTGCAGAGAAAAAGATCTCACCCTTGCACAGGTTACACTTGTTTTATGCAGCGTTAAGTTAGCTAAGGTAAGAAGACTCGAGTTTTATTCCTACTCATGCACATTAATAGCTGATACTTCAAGGGATTTCTTACATTACCTGTTTAACACACTGATGTGCAACTGGAACATTACACTGGTATTACTCATTATTTTGCCACTGTGGGCTAAATTCACCATACTGGTCCTGGATATAAAAGGTCACATTTGAAACTGCTAAAGTCAGAGCTAACAAGAGAGGGGGGAAGGCCTTAAATATAAAAGACAAACGGCAGTTTGATTAAGCAATAATTTTCAGTTTACTAGATGAAACAGACTTGCAACATAGTCTGCATGAATGCAAAATAAGCCATCTACAGCAAGTGATAAGAAACTGGGCAAAAAGGAAAAAAAGCATACATTGGGGGGAAAAAAAGATTCTCTCGAAATAAAAAAATCAAACCATTATTATAAAGGACTTTACCAAGAGCTGCTATTACCCCACCCAGTTTGCTGGAAGTCACAAGAGCATCTAGCACTGTATTCGTGTCAAACGTCAGATCAGCGCATCCTACCGCAAAGCCAAAAAAAGGAGAAAAGGAGAAAAAAAAAAAAGGAAACAAAGAAAACCCCAACCCCATTAAAACCGTAGAACAGTAACTCCAGAGTTCGGGTTCAAAAAAGGAAAGTGGCAATCGAGAGAGGTGGTGGCGGCGATAATCCTATGAATGCGTTTTGGATCTCTCTCCTTCCGGGGCGCGGGTGGATGCCCATTAGGACTTGTAGTTAGAGGTTAACCATGTGAGCCCCTCATAGAGTCCGTCCCCGGAGGTGGCACAGGAAGGCTGCACATACCAGTTCCTGTCCCGGATCCGGGTCAGGCCCAGTTTCTCCTGGATCTCGTGGGGTTTCATGGCATCGGGCAGGTCCTGCTTGTTGGCGAAGATGAGGATTATGGCGTCCCTCATCTCCCGGTCATTGATGATGCGGTGCAGCTCCTGGCGGGCCTCGTCGATGCGGTCGCGGTCGGCGCAGTCCACCACGAAGATCAGACCCTGGGTCCCGGTGTAGTAATGCCGCCAGAGCGGCCGGATCTTGTCCTGGCCGCCCACGTCCCACACGTTGAACTTGACGTTTTTGTAAGTCACCGTCTCCACGTTGAAGCCCACCGTGGGGATGGTGGTCACCGACTGGCCCAGCTTCAGCTTGTACAGGATCGTGGTCTTGCCGGCCGCGTCCAGGCCCAGCATGAGGATCCGCATCTCCTTGTTCCCGAAGATCTTGGATAGCACCTTCCCCATCGCGTCGGAGGAGCCGGGGCCGGGGGCATTCAGGTGTCCCGGGTCCCCTCAGCCGACACCGCCGCCGCCAAAGCCGCCGCCGCCGCCGCGAGACCGAAACCGAGCCGCCCCGCCGCGAGGACGCCCTGCGGCCTGCGCCGAAGCTGCCAGCTAGGGGGCAGGGGCCCGGCCTGCGCTCACTCGGGCATCGCCCGCCGCCCGGGCCGTGCGTCTGCGCCGGGAGAGGAGCCGCCGCCCTGCTGAGGAGGGAGAGAGGCGAGGCGCGGCGAGGCGAGGCGCGGCCGGCCCGGAACTGCCCTTCCCCCCCCCGCGGACGCGGCGCTCCTCCGCCGCCTCGGCACGCGGCGGGACGGCTGCAGCCCGCCCGCCGGCCCGCGCGCGAGCCCCGGGCTCGGCACCCACCGACCCCGGTCACCCAGCCGACGAGGATCCTCGCGGAGCGCGGTGCTGCCTGCAGGGACACAGAGAGGGAGAAGAAGGGCGTTACCGCCGGGACTCCCGAGCGCGCGCGGAGGCCGGCGCGGCCCGCCTCCCGGCTCGGCCCGTGAGGTTACCTCCAGCCGCCGCCCCGAGCGCGGGCTCCCTCCGGCCTCCACCTCCTCCTTCTCCGCCGCCGCCTCCGCCGCCGCCGCCGCTGCCGGAAAAGGCGCCGAGGAAACCGCCTCACTTCCCCCTCCCGACTGCGCAGGCGCCACGCACGCCGACCGTTCGGGAAGAGCGCGACCTCTGGAAGGAGAGTGGCCCGCGCGCCTGACGTCACGGGGCGCCGCGCGCCAGGGGGCGGGGCTACGGCGGCTCGGAGGGCGCGCGGCGGCGCCGCCTCGCGGAAGTCGCGGGCGGTGGGCCGGCCGCTCGCCCACCTGTCGCTCTGCGAGGCTTCTCCCCGGTTTTCCGCGTCGGCCCCCAGCCGGAGGTGGGCTCCGCTCCGCCCAGCCGCCCAGCGCCCGGCGCGCTTTACCCGGTCCCTCCGACTCGCTGCGCGCTCCCGGAAGACACGTGGGAGACCCGTGCTCCCCGGAACCCGCCTGTCCGAGTAGTCTCGGGTTCGCTCCTGAACCCGGCCTCTGAGCGTTTCAACCCTCCGAAGCCTGGTCGGCACCACCCACGTGTCTTACCGAGTTAGGCCGTGCGGCTCTGTGGGCAAACCCCGGAACCCACACCGGGGAAGGAGAGCGCCAACTCCCTTAAATGGACCTCTCGTCTCCACGCACAATAAGAAAACCCGTGTGGGTTTTGTTTTTATCTTCAAGTACTCTTTCATGTATTGTGTGCGCGTGCTCAGAGAAAGAGGACAACTCGGCCAGTCGATTGTCTTCCACCGCGTAGGGAGGGTCCCAGGTATCAAACTCCGGTCGTCAAGCTTGGCAGCCAGCAGCTTTACCTGCTAAGCCATCTTGCCGACCCAGGAAACCTTTTCGTATTAAATGGATAATGCTAAAGTTAAGTTTAGAATAAAGTGCAACTTTAGCAAATACGGGCAAAAGCAAACACAAGGAAGGAAAGAGGGGAAAGCTAAAACAAGTTGCTACAACAGCATATGATAGCATACTGTTTTATTTCGTAATCCAGGAAAATTTGCAGCCGTCCCGACCTGGTAGCTCACGCCTATTCCGGGACTGGTGAGGCTGAGGCAGAAGGGTTGCCTTAGATTCTAGGTCCGCCTAGGCTAGAGTGTGTGGCTCTTATTTGCCAAATAAAACACTTAACGTTTATTTCAGGCTGTCCTCACGTTCACTGTGTAGCTCAACATGATCTTGAACTTATTCTCCAGCCTCCACAGACCAACTTGCTGAGCAAAGCGGGCTTGAAAGCACACTAGGCTTTTTACTTGGGTGCTGACTCAGTTCTGGAACATATGCTTACAGAGAAAGTGCTTTTTATCCACTGAGCCAGCCCCAATAATAAAGAATTACTATAATGCAAAACATGTAATAATGGCTAGAATATAGTCACTGAGGGGGAAAATTTTAAACTTCGTGTATCATTCCAGTTTTTAAAAATAGGTCAGTTTGGGGGGCGATTAAGATCGCTCCCTGGTTAAAGCACTTGCCACCAACCCTGACTTGAATTCAGTCCTTGAGATCCACGTTGTGGAAAGAGACCTTACTCCAATCCAACAAGTCGTCCTCTGAACTCCACTAGCACACAGTGACACATGCACACACACACAACAAATAAAACATAGTTTTAAAAAAGGTTAAGGTTGCACACGCCTTTAACAGCAGCATCAGAAGGCAGAGGGTGTCTGTGAGTTTGAGACCAGCCTGGTCTACAGACCTTGTCTCAAAATAAAAGGTAAATTTTAATACAATCAAAACACTTCGGAGTGGTAACAGTTTAGGCTAAACTACTAAGCCACACCTCAGATGAAATATTTTATTTCTTCATTCCTTCTGGGAAACAATTTTTATTTGAATTTTTATTGTCATTAGTTATACATAATCTGTTTCATTCTGACATCTAAAAATATGCGCATAATATTTTTCAACCACTCACATTCTGTTACCTTAATCCCTTTTTTACTGATTTCGTTTTTTCAACCAAGCTCACTTCTACTTTCATGCCTTGTTTAAAATTTTTGTGACATGTGAGTTTTGTCAGGGTTGTTTACAGGAACGTGGGCATCTTAACCCTGGCTACACCACTTAGAGCATGCTTCTTTCCCCTTCAGTCATTAACTGCACCTAAATTGGGAAGAAGAGAGACACATGAGCCGCTCCCCATCTCCGTGACAGGGTATTAACAGACTCAGTCTCATGTAGGTAATCGTGGCTGCTGTGAGTTCAAGAGTGCCAACAGCCATGCCATGCCATACCTGGAAGTTGGTGTTCTGATACCTCTCCTCCTTCCTCAGGCTCTTAGATTCCTTCATGATATTCTCTGAGCCTTGGAGAAGGTAATATAGATGTATTTATGGCACCTGATAGTCATTTCAGTATGTTACACAGTTACGAGTCTGCGCAGTCACTGCTGCCAGCTGCAGAAAGAAGCTTCTCTGACTAAAGCTGATGACAGTGCCAGACTATGGGCCTAAACAGGTATTTAAAAGGCAATTTGATAAGTACATCAGGTCTATTTAGTAAAGCCACCAGCAGTAGCTTTCCCACTGGGGCCCATGACCTCCCTAGCCATAGTCTTTTGGGCAGGTTTACAGCACCAGATAGGAATTTCCTTCAGTGGACCACTTTCTAGTACTTTTAAGTACAACAAGGAAGATGCTTCCTTCCCAGTTCCGGTTTGATTTCCTTATGTACCAAGATATGTGGCATCTTCAGCAACTGAGTTTTACCATCTTATCACCAGAGCAGGGCTTGCTACAACAAAGCCTTTGATTAAGTTTTCCTGCCCCAATTCCTTTTACTCTCTCCAGTTTCTGGTAATGACCGTTCTACTCTCCAGCTCTATGGCATCGACACATTTACAATAGTGACATGAAGAGGTACTTGTTCTTCTGTGCCTGGAATATTGGGAACAATTTTTTAATAAAATGTAAAGCCAGGAGTGATGGCTAAAGTTTGTAGTTCCAGTAGTTGGAAGAGTGAGGCAGAAGGATCACTGAAAGTTTAAAGCCAATATAGGCTACAGTGTCTCAGAAAGCTCAGCCAGGCATGCTGGTGCATCCCTTCAATCACAGCACAGAGACAGAGGAGGCAGAGCTATGTGAGTTCAAGGCCAGCTTGGTCTACATACAGAGTTTCAGCCAGTACTACACAATGAGACTCTGTCTTAGGGAAAAAAAGTTCAATTTTGAAAATGGTATATCCATTCAGCGAGCTATTTTATGAGCAAACTAACATATGTACATATATGTTGTTGTATGTATATGTATACTGTTGTTGCCATTTTTATTCTTACAGGACTGGGGATTGAACCCGATGCCCTGAACTGTAGTAGAACATGGCAGGCTGGCAGTCTACACTAAGCTATAGAATCTCCATAGTCGTCCAGGTTGGCCTTGAGACAGCACTCTCCCTGCCTCCTCCTCCCAATAACATTTGTGTTTATGAAACAAAATTTCTCAGCTGGTGCTGTTTTATTAATTTATTTTAAGCAGATGAAGGCTCTATAGAAGTATAGAAAACTTGGACACTAGATGCCTGTGTAGTCTCAGCACTAGAGAGACTAAGGCAGGGAGAATTACCTAAGGTGATGTTGAACTTGCCATCCTCTGCCTTAGTGCTACTTGAGTATGATACACTCAACTTAAAAGTTTTTTGGGTTTTTTTTTAATGAAAAAACAGTGAAAACTGAGACTCAGCCAGGCTTGGTGGCTCACACCTTTCATCCCAGCACTCAGGAGGCAGATGCCAGCCTGGTCTACAGATCAAGTTCCAGGACAACCAGGGCTACACAGAGAAATCCTGTCTCAAAAAATCCAAACCAAAAACAACAACAAAAAACTGAGCCTCAACATAAAACAGGAAGATGTACTTCACGCTTTTGGCTCTCTGGGCAGCGCCATGACAGTCGGCAAGAACAAGTGCCTGTGAAAGGCAGCAAGAAGTAGTTGATGCATTTTCTAAGGAAGATGGGCATGGTGCGGAAGCTCCAGCTATGTTCACTATTAGAAACGCTGTGAAAACACTATTCACAAAGGCTCTAGAAACCAAAACTGCATCTGATGGCCTCAAGGGTCATGTGTTTGAAGTGAGCCTTGCTGATCTACAGAAAGATGAAGTCGCGTTTAGAAAACATAAGCTAATAACCGAGGATGTTCAGGACAAAACTGTCTAACTCCCATGGTCAAAACCGTGATGAAGTTCACGTTCATGTGTATTCCGTGTTGGTCTCATTAAAAGCTGAAGCACCCAGACGCACAAGAGTTCTGTGCGCAGCACCGCCAGACTGTGTGCAGTCCGCCAGATCTGCTAGAAGACGTTGGACATCCTGACCTGGGAGGGGCAGACGGATAACTTGGCGTGGTTAATAAACTGTCTCCAGACAGCACCGGGAAAGACACTGAGAAGGCCCGCTGGTCCATTTACCCTCCTCACAGTGTCTTCGTTAGGAAAGTAAAGGTGCTGAAGACACCCAAGTTTGAATTGAGAAAACTCACGGGGCTCCGCGTGAAGGTAGCAGTTCTGGAAAAACCGCTATCGACAAGACAGGTGCTAAAGCCGGATGAGCCGACGGGCGCGAACCACCAGTCCAAGAATCTGCTTAAAATCCAAACTCTTCATAGAGATAAATAAAGAGTCCTATTGTGAAAAGAAAGAAAAGAAAATCATCTTCATTCCTCAGTGTTCTCTGAGAACTTCAATGGATATTTTTTTGAGGCGGATCCCCTTGTATACCAGTCCAGCTTGGAACTCCGCATCCTACTGATTCCGCCTCCTAAGTGCTGGGTTGGAGGCATGACACTGAGCCCAGCTAATTGTACCCTGACACTTAGGTAACCCACTCATCACTGATTATTGATTTCTCTATTCCCCGTGAGGGGAAAAGTCTTCAATGAATCAAGCAGTCTTCTTCTTCTTTAAACTCGAAGAAGCTGGGGCACAGAAAAAGGTGAGCAAGTCCTTAAGATCAATAAATGATGCAGAGCAGGTTCAAATTAAGACTTGTTTGTTTTTATTTATTTTGTTAGGGAGCGGTGATAAGACAGGGTCTCGTGTAGCCACCATGCTGGCCCCGAGCTTGACACAGACAACACAATCTCGAATTCCTATTCTCCATCAAGTGTTGTGATGACAGGCATACACCATCAGAGGTGGCTTTATTTTAGTTTCTTAAACCAAGTCTCATTATGTAGCCCAGACTGACCACAGACTCAAAATCCTCCTGTCTCAACCTTCGAAGTGCTAAGGAAATTAAGATTTAAAAAAAAAAAAAAACTATGCCTGGCATTCTTTTTCTTTATGTACTGAATTGTGCTTATGGGTGAACTCAGGAAGCTGGCTGGATCAATGGATTTTAGCACTGAGTGCACATTGAAATCACCTGAGGAGCTTTGAAACCACACCCCAGGTCAAAGATGACAAAATATCTGAGGCCAGGGGTGGGTTGTGGTTTTTGTTGTTGTTGTTGTTTGTTTGCTTGTTTGTTTTATTGTTTGGCTGGTTTTGATTTTCCCGAAACAGGTTTTCACCCTATAGCCCAGCCTGACCTGGAACTCCTATGTAGTACAGGCTGGCCTTAAACTCCTGGCAATCTTTTAGCCCCAACCCCCCAGCTGCTAGCGTCAAAGGCGTGTCCCACTACTCCTGAGTCATGTATCAGCTGAGTTTGAGATTCAGACACAGCTGAGGTTGAGAACTACTTGCTAAGTTCCTCTCACATTCAAAATTCTATTTACTATCCCTCATCCCTAAAATAATATACTCTACATACATCTTTTGCGTAGTGTTGTCTGAGAATGTAGTGTAACCTATCAAGGTAGATCTGTCAAACAAAAGCATAAATCTTCCTGAAATGTGTTTTAAAAATAACTCTTTTATTATCATATAAAAATAACTGGTTTTATCTGAAATTTTCATTGATACAGTCACTGTATTTTGTTCGTCCCTCCAGCCTGTTATCCTTCCTTACCCCATTCTACATTTCTGAGATTGTTTTTGTTTTTTTGAGACAGGTTCTCACTGTGTAGCCTTGCTGGCTTGGAACTCAATCTGTAGACCAATGTGAGCTCAAACTCATAGAAATCTACCTTCCCCCAGCTTCATTCCTAGATTCATAAAGATATTTTGACAACATACCATAGTTACAGCTCAATTGTTAATAAAACCAGAATCAACTAGTCAGTGCTACTAAAAGAAGGGAATCAGCCCAGGCAGGAATTTATTCCTGTCATCCAGCACTCAAGAAGCCAATGCAACAAGATCTCAAGTTCAGAGCCAGCCTGAGCAACATAGTGAGAATCTTGTCTCAGAAAAGAAGTTGGGGAGAGGGACTTGATATATAGCTCAGTTGGTAACTGTCATTGTGTTGGTGGTGGTGTTGGTGTTGTTGTTGAGTCAGGGTTAATCTACATAGCCCTGGCTGTTCTGGAACTCACTCTGTAGACCACGTTGGCCTTGAACTCGCAGAGATCGTCCTGTGCCACCACTCCGGGTCAGTCACAGTCTTAACAGGAAACCATGAATTTGATCCCCAGTAGTACAAAGACACAAAACCTGTATGTAGTGTTACATGCCTGTGATCCCAACACTTGGGAGATAGAGACAGGAAGATCAGAAGTTCAAAGTCATCCTGGGTTCAGAGCAAGCCTGGGCTACATGAGATTGATGGGCAAGAGAGGAGGGAGGGTGATGGGGATGGTGATAGAATATTTGACACCCATCATCATCTACGGAACTCACGCTCAAGAACCTCAAAACTGAGTTACCAAAAAGGACAGGAAAGCTCGTTTTTTAAAAGTAACTTCATAACTTTATTTTGGATCCATTCATTGCTATTCTGAGCCACAAGCTCCCTCAGGCCACAGGTTGCACATACCTGCTGGACTAAACTTTCCTGTGGACCTTGATCCATTTTAACTACCTAAGGTGTAAAAAAACACTCCTGTTGGCCTTCTTCCCAAATTAGGAAGGGAAGATGAAGATGAGCAGATCCTCTCTCTGCCTTAGTGTTCCATAGGATTCGTGTGAGTAAGCTGTGCTTAACCAATTCTAATTGGAGTTTTGTCCCAGGGTTTGAATTTCCAGAGATCATAAATTCCAAAGTTTTAGCTGGATTTGCATGCCTTTACTCCCAGCACCCAGAGGCAAAGGCAGGTGAGTTCCAGGCCAGTCTAGCCTACATAGCGAGCTCCAGACCAGCCAGAGCTATATATTGGAATCCTGTCTCAGTCAGAAATTTGACTTTTCAATATCCGAATAATCGCTTTAAGCTAAAACAAGATTATTTTTTCAGCAGAAACTGACAGACTTTACAGTGTTGATAATCTTGAGTTATTTTTAAAGAACAGAGAGGCTCAGTCACGCAGGCTGCTTAATTAACTGAATATTCCAAACTTACTAAGTAATAAAACAGCACTTGCCTGCAGCATTCTCAGCAAGTTGTTGGGCCCGTATTACCAGCTCCTTGGTTGTGCTGTCCGACACAAAAACATACTGGCTGTATCTTAGCACAGATGGCGTGTTGTTCAGGAGACACTCAAGGAAACCGAGGCTCCGAGGGCTAAGACCCACTGCCACCTAACATTGGCTGCCTTCATAGCTACCCTGGGACTGATGCAGGTTGGACCCACTCTGAAGATTTCAACTTAAAATTCCCAACATCTAGCTTTTCTGCTTTCATTCTGTCTTCACTTGTTTTCCCCTCCTTCCACTGACTGATGATGATATGTATGCACACACACTAACTTCTAGTTGGTGACATCACAATGGTACTACACAGAGTCAATAACTTAAAGTATCTTGCAAGGTTAGCCCTCTATGTTGCTCTTTTGCCTCTAGCAAAGACTTTTGCACTTTATCTGCCTGACTTGATAACTTGCAGGTTAAAGGTTAGCCTCTCAAGGGAGCCCTCCTACCGTCTACTTTGGTTGGTGATAACCACAAGTTAGGAGAACATCCCATTTATACAATCCAGAAAAAGAGAGATACTCTTCCAAATCTCAATTTTAAAAAATGGTAAACCAGAAAATGTAGTAATGTAAAACTTAGACTAGAGTAACTTTAATGCATACAGTGTCACTTGAAAGAGAAAATAAAGTGAGAAACGTGAGTGGGGATGATGAAGAGAGTGAAGATTAGTGTTGAAAGGAGAGTTTGAAAACGCAGGGCATGTGCTGGGTGAACGGCTCCAGGACAGAGGGAGATGCCACAGAGAACATACCCAGGTAGATTCGCATGGGACCTTCTGCTCCGTATCCTTTTGAGGTTTTGCTTTGTAAGCACACATAGTATATACACCAAGAACAAACACTGGAGAAGCTTCATGTGTTCAGAACCTTTGAACCATCAGGATGTGATTACCTGTACCTTCGACTCTGACAACAGTTCTGAACACAGTGGAAATGGTTGTAAAATCCTAGGTCAATGTTACACTATAACCAATTTAACAGTAGCTTAGCTGAGCACAATTTATGGGTCTGTTTCTATTCTGAGAAAGAAGGATTTACAGTGCAGTAGATTTAGAAAGGCACCTACTGGATTATATGTCCACAAATAGCAGTCCTGTCACACAGGCTGTGGTGCTAAGGACTGGGTCAGCAGAGTGGACCCTCTCTTGTAGACACCAGGCAGTAGCCCCTGTGCAGCCTTCACTAGGAGAGGGTCAGCTACCTGTGTACTGACTTCAGAATCTCCTAGAGTAATGCCAGAAAAAGGAAGCTCCAGAGGCTCTGAAGCAGCTTCTAAAACTTCACTTCATTTCCAAATGTAAGAATGAATATTCTGCATATTATACCTTTTTTCCATCATAAGCAGTCTTATGAATTCAGCGTGCTTACTATAGAGTAGTAAGTAACCCTGGTTATGTCAGAAGATTGACCTGGAACTTTGTAAAGCTTTAGCTGGACACATCCTTAACAGTGTATTAGAGAGTCTAGGAATAGAACAGTCCTGGTGCGTGGACACTCAGATGTCGTTAGCACTCCCCGCACAATACAGATCCCAGAGTAGAGTCCTGAGGTCCATTTTCCAGATCTTCCTCAGGACAGACATCTCTAACCACCACCTGAACCACAGGTGGACACGCTATTCTCAATTACCTGCTCTTTCTCCTTCCTTTCTCTGCCCCTCTCTCTTTCCTCCTTCTCTGCTGAGGATTGAACCTACCTACAAGCATGACTACTGAGGTATATCCCCATAATTTGTTTTTTGAGATGCAGTCTCACTAAGTAGCCGATGCTAGCCTCAAACTTATGATCTTCCTGCCGTTGCTGCCGTGTACTAAAATTTTAAGTATGCTTGGCACTAATCAAATTAATACTGATAATTTAGAATTAGATACAAAGAAAGACTATTCATCTGTTTCTTCTCAGCACATCTACACGCTACTAACCAGGATCTACGTAAAAGTCTATTCTTTGTGTCTGTGGGTACTGGGTGGTCATGGAAGTTTGTTTTCCGGGAGAAAGAAAGGAGCAGACTACTCCAGGTCCTTCCTCGGTTCTGTATGCCAACCTTGAGCTTTAAGAGATATATTATATCTTCATATTAAACTCTCTTCATTTTTCTAAGGCAAGCTCTAGCCAGTTTCTGTTATGCGTAAACAAAAGTTAGTTTTACAAAACATGTCAAGAGAAAATAATGTGCAGGTAAAATAATTTTAGCATCAAAACAATTGCATCAAGCTGGGCATGGTATTACATGTCTGTAATCTAGCACTGTAATCTAGAGGGTGTGATGGAAAGGTGAGCTCAAGGCCAATCTGGGCTATACAGTAAGACTCTATCTGGAAGTTGGACAAAGCAAGCATGTGGCACAAGTCCATAGTCCTAGCATTCAGGAGGCAGAAGCAGGAGGATAAGGAGTACAAATTCATCTTCATCTAGTTCAATTCTAGCCTGTCTCTAAAAAAGAAAGAAAGAGAAAAGAGAGAAGAAAGAGGAAGAAAATTAAGAAAGAACCTCAAAGTTACAACCTTTGTGTACTACCATCACTGTTGCTGTCCAGAACATTGGAACAGAGGGAACAGGAATAGACTACTGATGAGTCTAATTCAATTCATTTAATTTTATTTTGGGGTATGTGTATGTAGTGTGCGTACATTTTAATTCAATTTATAAAGAGCACTAAACTGCTATGTGACCTAGCCTTATGACCTACCTCTGGATTGGTTTATAGAGTCCTTAGAATAATTCAGTGCATTCCTAGTTGGGTGTAGTGGTGCATGCTTGCAATTCCAGCACTTGATAGGGACAGGAAGATCAGGAGTTCAAGGAAAGCATTTGTGACTTGTGAATTCAAGGCCAGCCTAAGGTACATAAGACTTTACCTTAAAAAAGAAGAGGAGGAAGAAGAAAAAAGAAAGACAGAAAGGAAAGCATGTATTCAAGAGTACAAGAATAATTTAATACATTCTTTCAAGCTACAGAAGTAATTTTCTTGTTGGCCAGAGTCTCACTGCGCAGTCTAACCTGACCTGTAACTCTCAATTTAGCCTAGACTGTCCTTGAACTTGTCTCCCAAGTGCTGGCATTGCAGATGCCACCATGTGGGGCTAGAAGTACTTTTCTTTTCCTTTCTATCCTTCTTTCTTTCATTCCTTCCTGTAATGGAACGTTGTTGTGATGGCTAAAGTTATGTTTTACATTTTAGTTATTATGCCTAAGAGATCTATAAAACAAAAAGATAGATAATACTAAAATCCCCACTTGCCCAAGAACAGATAGCTTTCTGGAATGTTGGGTGCTGTCCATGTGAGATAAGAGGCCATGTGATTCAATTCCCTGAGCAAGCTTGGTTAATCCAACTGTTCCGATGTGCTCCAACTGCACTGGATATGTTTGATCACATGTAGATGGGACATTCATAAGCAGAAAATACATCAGGATGTATGCTTGCCCTTGATTGGACATAGGTGGGAAGTATGCAGGCAGGAAGTACATTCTTCCCCTGATATATATATACACACATACCTGCCCCTGATTGGACCTGGTAGGAAATATGTAGCCTTATGGGGTTTGCCTTTATAGACCTCTGCCAGATATGACTCATACTCTTGCCATATTCTTGGGAAGCCCAGGTATGGACCTGGTTTGTGTCCATGGTCTGGCCAGTAATTAATAAAGCCTCTTAATTATTAAAATTTATTTATGGTTAAACTGGTAAATCTCTGAATGACCACAGGCCCATAACACTTCCTTCCTTTCTCTCTCTCTCTCTCTCTGTGTATGTGTGTGTGTGTGTGTGTGTGTGTGTGTGTGTGTGTGTGTGTGACAGAGAGAGAGAGAGAGATATTGAGATTACGTAGCCTTGGCTGGCCTGGAACTCACTATGTAAACCAAAATGAAGCTGGCCTTGAAGTCACAAGAGATCCACCTGCCTTTGCCTCCTGAGTGCTAAGATTAAAGGTATGCACTGCCATGCCCAGTCTAGAAATAATTTTCTTAATGTAGGAAAGAAAGGGACATCACAGAATCCCTGGGGCAGTTTTTCAAGTAGCATCATTAAGTTTAAATAGAAAATAACCATAAAAACAAATGCAATAGAACTCTAGTTCTGGGAAGATGAGTAGGTATGTATTTTTACACTTTTTCTTTCTAGGCAGAACTATAGGGTCTACATATAAAACCTGCACAAGAAGACACAGGGGCAACTCTTCATTAAGAAACCAATACCTACACTTGGGTGTGTCTTACTTTCTGGGACTCTTTGGAAAAACCCACAATCTATGCTTTCATCTGTATCTTAATTTCTTCTAAGCTCCTGTCTGTCTCTTAGCCATCATGCTTAAGCCTATATTAAATATGTCCATTAAACCCCACTTTGCTTCATTTAAAAAAGGGAAAAAGAAGACACTAGAAGGTGGTGAAAGGTAGACTGACCTTGTGATGGGTGCTCTGAATTTTCTTTCTGCCCCATATCTTCCAGACATGGCGCTTAAAAAGCCAGCTACCGAGACACAGCAAACTCCCCAAACCAAAACCAAACAAACACAAACCCCAGACACTTGAAGAAAATCAGGAAAGGGACAGCGTAAGGAATGGAAGCTTGTAGAAATAGTAGCAAGGCCAGGTGGGGAGTCTCCCTTTGCCTTCTATACCTGCCAGGCTCCTAAGGAGCTGCCCAGTGTCCTGCACCCTCACTAGATGGAGGCGGGAACAGATGTGTCACTGAGGGATGGGGTCACAAAGGGGCTTAGGCTCCCAGAGGGACTCCTCTCTCTTTCCCACTGTGTAGCCCCGCCTTCTCCCTTGGTAGGTGTGCTCCAGGGGGCCTCACTGTGCTGCCTCAGCTGTCCCGACCTCTGCTGTCTTCACCCCAGCACTGCATATGCAAAGCAGATAGAAAGTGTTGTACTCCATTTCTTCAAAAAGCAAGGCACAGGGACTCTACGATTAAACCATTTTGTCTCCGTTTCCCCTTGATATACAAAAGTTCAAAGTTTATTTGAAGAAAGTTGTCATTTTACCTCAGCATTGGAGTTTACTTACCAGAACCTGAAGTCAGTGTTAGCCCCTTGAGCCACAGATGGATGGGCCTCCCGCACCCCCCAGACTATTAAAATAGGGTGAAAAAACAAAACACCAATCACTGAGCTTGAAATCCCACCAATCTCAGACCACCCTGGAAAGCCCCTCCCCCATCTCTATATAAAGAGATGCATTCCGCTCAGTTTTCAGTACAGCTATGGCTGTTGCCTTCCTCATGAGTGGAGCCCCTGGGTTTTTTCCCCCTCCTAATAAATCTCTTTTGTGAGATTTGCTACATTAAATTGTCTTTGTCATTGAGTTAAAGCAAATGAAGTGGAGCAGAAAACACCTCAGCTCAGTCAGGAATATCCTCCCCTCAGAGCTGTAACACTAGAGAACTTCTCCCCTGGAGCAGAACTGAAACCTTCTCCACCCCAGAGCTGCATGGCTCCCAACTGCTAGAATACCTTTCCTCTCAGAGCTCCATTGGGGATACCTTCCCCACCTCAGAGCTATGCGGTTCCTTGGCTCCTAGGATAGCTTTACATCTCTGAGCTGAAAAACACTAACACACTGGGGGAGGGGATGACAGGAGGCCTGGTGGAGAGCCAGAGCGTTCACCATAAGGAGAGCAGCCCCCTCTCCGCACGTCCTTCTGTGATACTGTGGTAGAATATGTAATCTGTATTTGAGTTTTGTCCCTGACTTATAGTACAGAGCTAACACCCTTGGAGTTCTCTGACGTTCAGCATAATAAAGGAAACATCTTTTTATTCATTATAAACACTATCAGCCACATCCAAGCGTATTCTAATGAGGTGACTTTTGAAGAGGTGAGTGTTGACAAGTGAACCAACCACATGATTAGAGGGCTGGAATTTGGAGATCTCACGGGAGGGGGAAAGGTGTGGGGACTGAGTTAGTCACTATCAGTCAATGATAGTCAATCATACTACGAAACCTCTATAGCAGCCTAAATGTTCAAAGAGCTTCTGGGTTGGTGACTACGTCAGAACCCCAAAAGGCCAGTACCCGCAGAAAGGCACAGACGCTCTGGGCACCCTGTACCACCACCCCTGACCTGGCATCCCATCCCTTTGACTGCTCTAGTGTTACACTGAATAAAGCAAGCTGGTAGAAGTAAAGTTCGTGCCTGAGCTCTGGAGTTATTCAGCATTCGAGCCCTCAGCAGGACGCCATGGTTCATAGGCAGTTGGCCCAAATGCAGATTACCGTTCAGCTCAAAACACAGCTCCCATCTAAAAGGGACCCACAGTTTACGCTGAGCCGAAGACAAGACCACGGCCCAGAAGACAAGAGCCAAATTGCCCCAAACACAATCCAGTATGGAAGCAGTTACGTAAACTTTTATATACTCTCAGAACGCCAACAAAAGTCCTACATTGAGACATATTCCAGATACAGTGTGGGAACATCAGGTAGGCAGGTTTCAGCAAAGTGGACAAAACTTTGCTAGAGGTCTCAGATGCTATCTGACAACATTCTTAGCTTCTGAGTCAATGGGAACTGGTGGTCTAAGTTAATACATTTGGCCTTATAGTGTCAGGCATAGACGCATACAGTAAATGGCTACTAAGGAGACTAAAGGTAGCCTGAGATAATTTGGGTCTAGAGCTGTAAGAGCTCAACTATCTAAAATCATGACATTCTAATCAGTCAATTGGCCTTGTAGAATCTTTAACATAAGTTTGGCATTTTTTCTGAAAACTTCTGTTCATATTTAGGACTTGAACTGATACTTGAAAGAGAGGTACATTATATATAAATATTTTTTCAAGGTCTCATGCAGTCCAGCCTCTGAACTTGCTATGTATCCAAGGATAACCTTAAATTCTTGATCCTCCTGCCTCTGTCTCCCAACTGCCGAGATTACAAGCATGTATATTCCACCAAACTAAACCCTTAACCAGTAGGATCTGCACTAACTCCGGGTAGCTCCTGTCAGAACTGAATTGTAGGGCATGCAGTTGGATCCAGAGAGTCACTAAACTGCTTAATGCGAGGGAAACTTCCACACATTTGGTTGTCAGAAGGGTTGTGTTTTTTCTTGTACTCTTCACCCCCGGTATCACCATCTCCTGTGATAAAGTGTCAGTGTAAAACAAATGGCCCAGTTAGAAGGTGTCACTACCTTTCCAGCTAAGGTGGTTAGACAGGTCTAGTGGGGAACCAGTGTCCCCACATCCACCTAGTAGTAACAAGGACTGTACCTACCCCTTACCATGTTAACAGGAACCAATAGGAAACCTAGCCTATTGATTGTCCTTACTGGGCAGAAGCAAGGTGATGTTCATTTTTTGTTAGGAAGCTAGATATTAGGTCTTTAGGGTTTGACCCCTCCCTCATAATCAGCAGCTTGTAAAAACAAGAACTGAAACCACAGGACTCTGACTACTGGTATTCAGAATGAGGTCTGAGTCACATCTCTGGCCTTGGGTGGAGGCATGACATTCAAAGCTGCCTGTAAGGTCCTTAGTAGACAGCTACCTAGGCTTTATGAGATAGTTATCTAACTGGAGGCGTTGTGGGATAGAACAAGAACACACCATCCTTCTCTCCTTAAGGTTTTCGTAAAGGGTGGTAACCGTTTCTAAACACTGTATCTATGCTTTGAAGCCTTTTGTAACTGTTACTTTTCACTGGTAACTTGACCCTGTGTCCCCACCCCCACCCCTTTCCCTTTCCCAGCTGTTGACTGTTACTGAGAAAGATTCCTAACGAAACTATCTGTCTTTATCTGAACTTTGTTTCTACCTGCTTTCCCTATCATCAGCTCACTAATTCTCCTATCACCAACCAAGTAACTCTGATGCTCACTTTTCCTGACACCACCGATCTCTGGTGCTCACTCTTCTCCTGTCACTACCCAACCCTGGTGCTCACTCTTCCCCTGATACCACCCAACTGTCTCTTCCAACGGACACACTCTTTTAAATAGCTCCCCACAAGATGTTCCCATAAGTCCAAGCGGCATGTACCCATAAGGAAGGCTTCACAGTATAAGAAGCTTCCTGGCAAAGCGTCTCCCTACATAATCTTTTTTTTTTAAGATCAAAGGACAATCTACCCAACGTCAATATTATTATATATCTATTATAGTCAGGCTGTGTAGTTGATGGAGGGTGCACAGACAGACCCACGAGACACAAGGGGGAAAGCCCCACACAAATATACTCAACATGAAACATGAATGCGGCCATTTTAATTATTTTCAAGTATACAGTTCTGGAGTATTAACTACATTCATGATGGTGTGCACCTATCACAACAACTGTTTCCCAGACTTCTCACCCTCGGTGCTCAATAAACAAGGCTCCCACCCTCTACCTCTCCCAACCTCTGTCTGCTTTCTATTGCTACACACTAATCTGTTCTAGTCAGGGAGGCCCAAGTTCTCCCCAACTCTGCCAATACTGTTTTGTTTTGTCATTATTGCTGCCATGGTGGTCATAGTGGGCTTGGAGGTGGAGCTGCATCTTATTGTGCTTTGTTTTTGCATATATATATATATATATATATATATATATATATATATATATATATATATATATATATATTTTTTTCTAGAGTTTTTTAAAACTTTATTTATGTAGAGGGAGTCATGCTACAGCTTGACCAGCTGGTGGCAGGTATCTACCTGATGAATCATCTGCCTGCCCTGGTTTTTGACTTATGGATGAATGCAGCTAAGGATGACCTTGAACTCTTGATAGCTAGTCTGCCTCCGCCTCCCAAGGAATGGGATTACAATGATCTGTCACTTCTCCCAGCTATCAGTAAACCTTTTACTCAAAGGCGATTACTTTGTATTAATATAGAAAAGCATTAATATTAGTTTTCAAAATGATAAATTATAATTCAGCAAATATAAGTATAGATATATATGCATACATATACATACCCTTCTGTAGTATGCATATGAAACATTGTTTACTGTTTGTAAACTATATATAGCAGTGAATATATATTGTCCTCTTTTCTTTCTCTTTTTTAAAAGAGTATCCCAGCTATGTAGCCCTGGATGGCCTGGAACTCAGTGTGATGACCAACTTGGCCTCGAATTCTTGCTCTGCCTTGAGAGCTGGGAAGAAAGGTGTGTTCCAGCATGCCTGGTTAAATTGACCCTTTTAACAGAATGTAACTTATCTGTGATGTGTTTTCCTTCATTTCTTGGCATACCTCAGATTATGCTCCTCTTTGAGAATGAACTGTGATACAAAATGGATCAGAGCTTTGTCATCGCATAGTGGAGTGGGGTAGAGGTCAGTTGCCTTCTGTGTTCTACACATAAATAGGGTTGCCTGAAGAGTGCATGAGCCCTAAATGCAACCTCTGAGGAAAGAGTGAATCCTGCGGTCATAAAAGTGGAACAGAAGCCACCGTGCGATGCGGCTTTCTTTATTATTGACAGTATGAACTGTGATGATGGACAGTATTTGGGAAGCACCCCCTAGCACGAACCTTGACTCTATGTACTCAATAATCACATAAAACTGAAACAAAATAATATAAGCAAATCAACTAACCACACACAGAAAAGCTTAAAATTCCCCCTCCACAATAAAAGAAGTGAAAGTAGGTGGTCATTTGAGCTGTAGAAGGCTATTTACAGTTTCAGTAGACTCACATCGGTTCATGAGGAGGAGCTCCCCAGGAAGATGTTACTCCCCTAACACCTCCACAGAAGGAAAGTCCTCGGAGTTTTTTGTTACTCGTGGTCAAGACCAACAGTTATACGAGATTATACACATTTTCAGTCCCTGCTCAAAAATGATGCCCTTTCCCTGGGATTCAAGATGAACAGATGTGAATTTGTGCATGATTAAACACAGAGACAGCTCAGCATACATGTATCGGCTGAGTAAATGCAATGGTTCAGACAAAGAATGTTAGCTTCATTTCTTACCTTAGAACATGAAAGCTACATGCAACTTGACGAATTTGATTTCCTATCAAAGCTAGGCTGTCAACGATTAAATGTTAGCATTCATGTGAATCCAACTAAGTGGGACTCGATTTTTACAATTCTGCTATCTTTTTTTTTTTAAAAAAAAAAAAAAAAAAAAAAAAAAAAACTCTGGCTGTCCTGGAACTCACTCGGTAGACCAGGCTGGCCTCAGACTCACAGGGATCCGCCACCTATCTCTGCCTCCTGAGTGCTGGGATTAAAAGTGTGCGCCACCACTGCCCAACCGATACTGTTATACTTAGCCTTTGCATTTAGAAGGAAAAAGTAAGGTATCTCTGGGTTTTCTGTTTTAAACAACTAGCCTGTTCAAATATATCAACTGTGTCAAATAATTACACATAAAAATATAAATACAAGAAAGGCAAATTGATATGACCACGACCTTGCCTGAACTGGACATCAGCTAAAGTCTACAGAGGCTTAGGAACATCCTTCAAAGGTAGAATCCTTCCAGCATTAGCTGATTTAAATGAGGCACTGGAATGATTTTCAAAATAAATAGCTAAGAGCCTCTGTCACACTGCTGTGAAGAAGAATGGGTAATCTTGATATTCTGTTAAATATTGGGGCATCTGATCAGCATTGTTGTAATAAATAGCCACGCTGTAATGGGATCCTGCTACATCCTAAGATGTCAAAACTTTTATGCAGAGTTGTCATTTGCAAGTCAAAATATATTCAGATAGGAGTACATAGGCCAACCAAATATGACACTGGTTAAGTAACTTTTAACTGTTATGATTTATTTTGAGAGCTGACACAAGAAATTCGTTTTTGATATGGTCTGGCACAGAGCTCATTGCTTACTGGAGGCTGGCCTTGAACTTTGACCCTCCTTTCCTACCTCCACTTCTCAGGAACCAGGATTACAGGTATACTCCACTGTGACCTGATTCTGGGATGCTCTAATCCAGGAATCCAGGGTCTCATGAAAATTGGGCAAGCACTTTGTCAACTAAGCTACATTTCCAGCCTCTAGTTTTTGTTTTGGTAGAAAGTATTAATCCCATTAAAGGTTCTTCGTCCAAACATGGTGCTGGCATTAGGAAAATGTGTGCCTTGGCAGGAGAGATGGTTCAGCCCTTAAAGGTTAAGTTCAAAACCAAATATAATAAGAAAACACGTGCTATATCAAAGTGTAATTCTAAGCTACTTCGTAGCTCAACTATTAAATGAGTCAAGGGTCAAGGTCAGACTCCAAGGTACATTTCCCTAAAATGCAAGTAAAATCTGTCCTAATAAACATATTGTACGAAGTATCAGGTGACCCCATTATGGCGAGCAGCAGGAAAGTGTCCACAGTGAGGAAACAAGGGCTTTGATACGGAGGACGGAGCTCAGAGAGCACAGATACAAGTCCTTTCTTGGGGCTCCGCAGGGGCGGTACCCCTCCCTATCCCTCTCTGGGGTCACCAGCCCCGGCCTTCCTTCCGTTGTAGGCCCCTCCCTCTCTCTTTCCCTCCCTACGCACGGGCTGCGGGCTCTCTCTCACTGCTCCCTGTCAGCTCCCGCCCAGAGTCCCCCGACTTGGGGCTGAGAACGGCCCCAACGAACCCCTCTGTGGCAAGCTCCCCTGAAAACTCTGCGCCGCCTCCAGCCGCACGGCGTCCTCCTCCGGCGTCTGGTGCCGCTGCCTGATGGCTGGCTGCTTTTGTCTCAAGGCCAAGATTCTGCAGAAAGCCTTTAGCCTGACCCCTTGCTCTTCTTGGTTTAATGTCTTTATAGGACCAATTTAGAAACATCGTGAGTCATAAGGTGTGCTTTGTAGACAGGTTTACCCTGCAATGAGGGTGTTATCTACAAACAATTGTTCAGCCGCCCGGATTCCCATAATACAGGTTACATTTCAAAAGAGCTTACCTTTTAGCCCATTGCTTGGGAGGCTGAGGCAGGAGGATCCTTGAGTTTGAGACCAGCCTGAGGTTCCTGGGGCACATGCCATCTCAAGAAAAGAAAGAAAGGAATGGAAAGGAAAGGAAAAGAAAGGAGGGAGGAAGGAAGGAAGGAAGGAAGGAAGGAAGGAAAGAGAGAGAGAGAGAGAGAGAAGAAGAAAGAAAGAAAGAAAGAAAGAAAGAAAGAAAGAAAGAAAGAAAGAAAGAAAGAAAGAAAGAAAGAAAGAAAGAAAGAAAGAAAGAAAACAGAGAAAGGGGAAACCCCAATAGCCAGCACTACCTTGTATTTTGCACTCAAGTTGTCTCTGGTGGCAGTCTCCTGTTTCAGCTACTGAGGAGCCTGAGGCAGGATTGCTTTAATTCGGGATTCCAGACCAACCTGGGCAACACCTCAAAAACTTTCTTAAACTCAAACAACTACTTGCTTGTGCAAAATCCACCAAACAGCCCTAACCATTATGTCCGCGGTAGCTAGCGTAACCCATGGCGACTCAACCTACACAACCATAATGATGGAAAAAATTAAATATTTCCTGTTCCTAAAGGGTAGTGACACACGAGAAAGGCAGAAAATAAGTTTCATTACAAGAGTGATAAAGCCGGTATGGATATAGACCGTATGTAAACAGACTTATGTAGCAGAAATTAGAAGTCTTACAGGTTGAGGATGACATCGGGTGCCCTGTAGACGCCAGAGTTCCTTTGGGTCTTCACCTTTGTAAGTTCTAGTTACCTAGGCTTTTCCTACTGCGAATGTCTGTAGACTGTGGTGATAGCAGTGATTGAAACAAAGCAGAAGTGTATTACTGGCTGTCCAGAGGTAGGAAAGCCTGGGTTGGCGGAGTGGCTCAGCATTACTCATTCTTAGACCCTGGTTCCTTTTTTCCTAAGGCTGTCCCACATCCCGGCTGGGGTCCCCACGTCTCTCCCTGTTTTGCCTGCTAGGTAAAAAGCTCAGGGCAGGGCAGCTAGTCTTCATGGGCACCTTCTAGTGCTCAAGCAAAGCAAAAGAACAGAAGAGAAGAGGGATTATTTATTGACTTTTGGTTTTTTCTAGACAGTCTCATGCCTCAAGACACCCTGTGTGGCTGGTGATAGCTATGCACTCTTGACCCTCCAGTCGCCTGTTGAGTGCTGGGATTCCAGGAGTGTGCCTCCCTGGACAGAAGTTATTTGATTTTTAAACAACTACTGCAAATCACACCATTTGTCATTCATGTGTCATGGGTGATTACTCGAAATGGTAGGAAACTGTGAAACATGGTCCGCTGGGATAAAAACAACGAACCAAAAGTATTAGTGTAATAATAGGGGTAAGAGACTTCGGGTACAACCAGTCTTCGGCCACGCCCCCACTTTCATTTCATTCCTTGAGAGACTCTCTTTAGTTCACACCGAGTCTTTGCTGCTCTCAGTCAAACATCTCTGTGACCTCCTCCTTCAGGCTCCAGCTTTTGTTTTACATTGAAAGAGTCGTCCAGGTTATTATTGTTTTTAAAGTGAGAGATCAGAATGGAGTGAGAGAAAGGAGAGGGGGAACTAAGAGGATAGGAAGATTTTGTAACAGAGCCCCAGGCCTTAGCAGGCCCTGAGACCTTAGCACAACTGACTCCATGACAGAAGTGCCACTCAGGCTGTAAGACTCAGCACATAGGCAGCACCACCTGCCAGAACTAAGACAAAGGCCTAATCCATCAAAGATCATACAGTTCTGGGAAAACCTCAAAATGGACTAGCCTTGCTTTTTAGCTTCTGTAGTTCAGCTTGTCTCTAACTGTTCTTGTTAACTGAAGCATGTCAACCCAGAATATGGTTTTTGTGCTTAAAAGCTCACCCTGAGAAAGTCTCAGGGCTACACTGGGACACGGATCCTGGACACCCAGTGTAGTCACCAGCTGGCTAACAAAGTCTTTCTATTGACTTTAACCTGTGTCCACGCAGTCTTCTCTGGTGAATACCCCACAGCATTTCTGGAGGTCCCACTGAGAACCCAGACACTAGACCTCAAGACACTGGAAGTCTCAGAGCTCCTTGTAGCAAGGTCAGGGAACTTCTGGGGGGTACACAAGCTGAGATGTTCCAGGTCCCTAGGACTCCCTTTGATCAATCACTTCAGAGGAGTCTGTCACCTCCAGAGGTGAGTCTGGTTAAGGCCCCTTCAGTTTGGACACATAGGAGAGGTCGGGTGCTACTGCTGATCCAGTGTCCAGAGTCCTGAAACATGTTACAGCATTCCCTCTGTTCAAGTGTATGAGTGCGTGGTCACCACTCCTACTTTGTCTTCTTGTTGTTATTGTTTGTTCCTGTCCTCTCTGTCTCTGTCACTACTTGTCACTGTGAATTGAGACCCAGAAAGTAAAACAATGGGCAGTTCTGCTTCTGAACAGGCCACTCCTCCGGAATGTTTCCGTCATTATTTTTAGGATGTATATAAAGACAGGGAAGTGGAACACAGTGTCCACTTTACAAAAGGCGACCTCCAGAGTCTTTGTACGTTAGAGTGGCCCTCTTTTGATGTGAAATGGCCACCTGCAGGTACATATGACCACCAAAAGATCAGGACAGTTTGGCTGGTGGCCACAGGAACGCCTAGTCACCAGATCAGTTTCCCCACGTAGAAGTTAAGCTTATTATGGCAACCTCCTCCATGGCTTAGGACCTGTTCTCTTAAAGCTGGTGTCAAGGTTCTGGAAATTAAGTCTCAAAGGAAAAGGCACCAAAAATTTTGTCCACTGACCCGGAGGAGGAAGAATTACTACCAACCTAAGCCCTTGGACAAAGGCTGGCCCCATGCCCAGCCTCCATTCCAGATGCCCTTCCCTCCCTCTTCTCCCACAGTGTCTCCCACACATACCCACAGCAGCTCCAGCTATGCTCCCTGTTCCCCTGACTCCCTCGACTTGACCCAGCCTGCCATTCTTCCACTCCAGCAGTCTAGAGATTAGTCCCCTAGTATCACTCCTTTTGAGCCAAAGGATCTGAGTGAGGAGTTCCCACTCCTGCTTACGATATGCGTTTCCTTCTTAAGCAGTGACCTGTATAACTGCAGGTCACAGAATCACCCCCCTACTTTCTTTAAGAAACCACAGGCACATCAGTCCACCTGACGATTGCCAACAGTTACTGGCTACCCTATTCACCTCAGAAGAAAGGGACCCCATAAAGTCAAAAGCTAAAAAAGTAGTCCTGGGTACAGAAGGGGGATCTCTAGCCGATAATGCTAATCGAATTGAGAGTGTGTTTCCATTCAACAGACCCCATTGGGATCCTAACACTGACCAAGGTAAAGAGGTCACTAGACACCTACTGCCAGACTTTCCTAGCTGGGCTCCCAGCATCAGCAGAGAAGCCCACAAATTTGTCAAAGGTCATACAAGGGACCTCAGAGCATCCCGCTGCGTTCCTAGAGCGCCTCCTAGAGGCATACTGTATGCATACTCCCATAGACCCAGATGCCATGGAGAACGGGCTCCACTCAGTGGGCTCCAGATACTTAAAAAAAAAAAAAAAAAAAAGTTATAAAAAAATTTAAAGATAAAAACAGGCCCCAGTTGCCGGAAGTAGCTCAAAAGGTGTTTAAAAACGGAAAACTGAGTGGGACAAGACCATTTGCATAAACTAAAAGCCACCATCACCTTCTCTGATAATGAGGCACAGACTTACAGAGATCTTATCTTCTGACAGAAGAGTAGCTCCTAACCGAAAGTTCTGCCTCCAGTCAAAACACATAGTTAGACTATCTCTCAGATTGACAGCAAAGATTCCCAGGGGATGTGGGCAGAAACCCCACCCCCACCCCAGGATTGTCCTAACACCAAACTCTTCTAATTGTCCAACTAGCCAGTTCAGCTACCTCCATGCAAATTAAACAATACCCAATGAATCTGGAAACAAAAGGGGGAATTGCAGTCCATACTTCTTGGCTTGAAGAGTCAGGCATCCTGGTGCCCTGCCAGTCACCCTGGAATATGCCTCTCCTGTCTATGAAAAAACCGGGTACCTCTGACTCTTATGTATCTGATTCTTCCAGAGAAACAGGGTACACTGTCTTGGACCTGAAAGATGCATTCTTCAGCCTCCCATAGGCAGAGGTAAGTCAACCCATCTTTGCTTTTGAATGGACAGATCCGGTGGGAAAGAGGGCAACATCCCTGGACCAGGTTGCTCCAGGATTTAAAGGTATTAAATTCAGACTCCTGCCCTTCCATCAGAGGCTTTCTAGGAAAATAAATTATAAAAGGGCCACAGAGGGACCGCTGCAAGAGTTACGGACCTCAGGCTATAAAACATCAGGTTTTCAAAACCCCTACGTTGTACATCAGAGGCTACGACTAGAAACGCTTGCCTCTAGCAGGGTTTGCAGAAATAGCAAAGCTTCTGTACACCAACACAAAAGGGGGCACTGGGCCCCTAATTTGGACTGAGAAAGAAATAAAAGACATTTAGACTTTAAAAACAGCTCTGACTTCAGCTCCAGCCCTAAAACTTCCAGATGCCTCAAAACTTTTTCATGTTTGTCCATGTAACTAAAGACAAAAGCGGTTTCAACCCAAACTCTGAGGCCATGGAAACACTCTGCGATATACCCGTCCAAACGATTGGACCTTGTAGTCACAGGACGGCCCACCTGTCTGAGAGCTGTGGCAGCTACTGCTGATTTGACAAAAAAAAGACCACAAGTTAATTCTGGGTCAAGATCTTATGTTCACAGCACTCCCCAGCAAAGTTGAGTCCCTCCCTTGAGGAGCATCAAAACGCTGGCTGTTTAATAACTACGGGAGCCAGTTCCAGGCCCTACCCCTGGACCACCCTTGAGTTGGATGTGAGAAACCCACCACCGTGAATACTGCTACCCTCTTCTCTGAGGATGACCAGCAGGCACTCATCCACGACCGTCACAAGGTAAAAGAAAGAAAACAGGTTTGTGAAAGCGCCAATGGTTACTTTAACCAAAATGATGTGGGCCCAAGCTAGATACCTCAGCTCAGAAAGCAGAAGTGATTGATCTGACCCAGGCTCTCAGATAGGGAAAAGGAATGTCAGGAGCAGTGTGCACGGACAATGGCTATGCTTCTGCAGCTGTGCGTGTTTACGGTATGATAGAGAAAGAGGGCTTCTCACCACTGGAAAAAAATCTGGGCCCTCTTAGAAGCTGTTTGGCTTCCTCAACAAATTGCTGTCCTTCACTGCTGGGCTACTGACCTGGCTGCCTGACAAACGGTCCCAAGATCTGTGGGGCCTATAGATATTCGGACGACATACCGTGACCCGGTGCTGCCTGAGACTCCACAGTAAAAAAATAAAATAAAAGATAGACAGCTCAAACTCACAAGTTGGTGGAGGACACCAGAGAAAAAGATCATTCTCCCCAAAAACAACCAACCAGACTTTGGTAACCAACCTTCACCAGGCTACTCATTTGTGGTCTACCAACTTTCTGAGTTCTCAGACCAAGGTATGTTATACTTAGATTGGATAGCCTAGCATGGGATGCCTTAGCCAGATGCCAAGTTTGTGCTCAAGTGACTCCAAAACTGAAGGCCCTTACCCAAGGTCTCAAATGAGAGACCAACACCTTGGCAAACTCTGAAAAAAAAAAAAGTGACTGCACTGAGATTTGGCCTGCCAGGGAAAGATACAAGTACTTGCTAGTTTTCAGATATATTTTTTATGGGTGGGTAAAAGCATTCCCCACTTGGACTGAAACTGATCAAATAGTAGCTAAAAAGCTCCTCCAGAAATTTGTCCCCAAATTCGGCTTCCCTCTAGTAATGGGGTCTGACAATGGCCTAGCTTTCATAGCCAAACTCTCAGTTAATAGCTAAAGCCTTAAACATAGAATAAAAATTTCATAGTGCATATAGACTTCAGATTTCTGGCCAGGTTAGAAAAAATAAACAGGACATTTAAAAAACCCTAACAAACCCAGGTGGTGGTGGCACACACCTTTAATCCCAGCACTCGGGAAGCAGAGGCAGGAGGATCTCTGTGAGTTCGAGGCCAGCATGGTCTACAGAGTGAGTTCCAGGACAGCCAGAGTTACAACAGAGAAACCAACACCCCTACAAACAAATAAACCAAACAAACCAAAAATTCTAACAAAACTCTCATCAAAGTCTGGTGAAAAGTGGATTGACCTCCTTCCCTTTGCTTTACTTTGGGCCTCTGCACCCCATGTAGGGAGGAGAGTTAGCCCTATGAGATTATGTTTGAAAGACCTCCCCCACTGCTTCCCAAGCTCAGAGACCAGCAGTTGACAGAACTTCCTAACCACTCCTTTCTCAAGGCACTACAGGCCCTCCAGTCCTCCATAATGGCTATGCATCAGACCATTCTAGAGACCCAACAGACCTCCGAGCCCACTACCGCTTTCTCCTTGTTTGAGCCCAGTGATACTGTCTGGGTCAAGTGAGTAGCCAAAAGTACACTGAGACAAACTTGGAAAGGACACTACATGGTGATTCTCTCCACTCCTGTGGCTGTAAAGGTAGCTGACATTACACCATGGATCCATCACAGCCAGGTCAAGAAAGAAAAAGCCACAGACACAAACGAACTGTCTCTAGGACTATGGAACCGTTAAAATTAAGGTTTCATTGGGCCTCAAGCCCTTCCACTCCCTGCCCCTCTAGCTCCTTCTGAGTCTTAGGTTTGACATGAATGTCCTCAGGCCTGGACCTGGGAACTGAGAAAGACAGACACAGGAGAGGTGCTAACTAATGTGACTACAGACCAGAGTCCATATTTCATCTTCACCTTTGCTCACTGGTGCCCCAAAGTGTCTGGTTGTATTGAAAAAGTGGAGGATGTGGGAGCTTATCTTTGGAGATAGAAATACTGAGTTTACAATTCTATACATGGCCTGTGACTGGGCCCATTAGTTGCCAAAACAAGGGAGTTTCCATTACAAAAATTAGGGCAGTAAAGCTAAGGCTTTCTTTTTAAAAACCATTGAAAAAGATTCTGGCCTTTGGGGAACAGGAAAAACCTGGGAAATCAGAGTCTATGTCACAGAAAGGGACTCTGGAGATAGAGTTAGTCATTCCCAGCCAAGAATCAGCCAGGATTGCTGGCTATGCTTAGACACATGGCCATAGAGATACAAACTAACCAGACTGTCAGCCCATGTGACTGAGGGCAACACAAATTATCATTAGAGGACTATTAAGGAACTCCATGGTTTTTTAAAAAAATCTTGCCATAGTTAAAAAATAATTGGTACCAGTCTCAGTTTTCTTCTTTCCCCTGGATAACTACTCTGCTTTCAGTATTGACTAGGACTTTAATTCTTATTCTGATTGGATTAATTGGGGCCTTACATCTTAGTCTGGAACAAGATGAGTCCATAATTTGACTTATTCACTAAGACCAGTGTGGAAAGGTAACAGGGCTCCAGGCCTTAGCAGGCCCTGAGACCTTAGCACAACTGACTCCATGATGGAAGTGCCATTCAGGCCGTAAGACTCAGCACATAGACAGCACCACCTGCCAAAACTAAAACAAAGGCCTAATCCATCAAAGATCATACAGTTCTGGGAAAACCTCAAAATGGACTAGCCTT
Source organism: Cricetomys ansorgei (assembly GCA_026225945.1). Taxonomy (NCBI): domain Eukaryota; kingdom Metazoa; phylum Chordata; class Mammalia; order Rodentia; family Nesomyidae; genus Cricetomys; species Cricetomys ansorgei. The sequence goes on along the minus strand of JAMJFZ010001131.1, from coordinate 24,637,182 downwards.
GCTTTTTAGCTTCTGTAGTTCAGCTTGTCTCTAACTGTTCTTGTTAACTGAAGCATGTCAACCCAGAATATGGCTTTTGTGCTTAAAAGCTCACCCTGAGAAAGTCTCAGGGCTACACTGGGATCCTGGACACCCAGTGTAGTCACCAGCTGGCTAACAAAGACTTTCTATTGGCTTAAACTGTGTCTGGGCAGTCTTCTTTGGTGAATACCCCACTGAATATTTGGTGGAGGAAATTTTACTGAGTTAAGAAGGGACCACATAGGGTTCCCCTTCCTGAAAGGTCTAAAATTAAACTTAGAGGAGGGGAAGGAAAGGAAAGGATTGAAAGACTGTTTTCCCCTCTAATGGCTAGAATAAAGCCATCTGCTGCAAGGACAGGGGGCGCAGGGGAGAACTCAGAGAGCATCCGCTGCAGCAGATCTATGGTCGGAGATTTTTTTGCCCCCTCTTCCATGCCTTCTTAACCTACGCTTGTTCGAAAGCAAAAAGACAAAATACGGTACAACGGTAAGGAATCTACGCCCAGGCCCATCTACCCACTTAGTAGCTTTCCTCCAACACGAGAGGAACCCACACCAAAGGTAGGGAGGGCAGACGGATGCCCTAGAGGCTAACCTCCGCCACTAGGGGTCGTGCTATACAGCCTTTAGAACAGTCCACTCGTAACTAGTATCTCCCAAAAGATGCCGCGGGATGCGGAGCCACCGGGCTGGTGCTTTCCCTTCCCTTCTCCCGGCGCATACAGCTACGAGCAAGAAAACACTGTGTTCAGTGTGTGAAGAATACGATCTGCCACGAAACGCGAGGCTGCAGACTCCAGCGGAAGAAGGCGGGCCCGGTGACATCACCAGACCTCAGCCTCGAGCCCGCCCGGCGCTGGGCGTGTCTGAGCTTGTGGCCACGAGCTTCGCCCCGCCTCCGGTGACGTCACGGCAGTCGGAGCCTCTAGTATCTCCCGGCCGCCTCGGCGAGCGCCGGGCGCGGTGGCGCGCGCCTGTAGTCCCAGCTACCCGGGAGGCTGAGGCAGGAGGATCGCTTGAGTCCAGGAGTTCTGGGCTGTAGTGCGCTATGCCGATCGGGTGTCCGCACTAAGTTCGGCATCAATATGGTGACCTCCCGGGAGCGGGGGACCACCAGGTTGCCTAAGGAGGGGTGAACCGGCCCAGGTCGGAAACGGAGCAGGTCAAAACTCCCGTGCTGATCAGTAGTGGGATCGCGCCTGTGAATAGCCACTGCACTCCAGCCTGGGCAACATAGCGAGACCCCGTCTCTTTTTAGTCCTCTCTCTACCTTTCATTCTCTTTTAAATTATGTTTTTAACAATTAAAATGTTTTAGGTAACATGTTTTTTTAGAGCTCAAAGGAATTGGCCAACATATACAGTAAAAATAAATACTGCCTTGCTTTTTTAAAAATTTGAATCGTTCCCACTCCCAACCCCCCATCTCCGGTTTTATTACTTCTTTTGGGGTTAAAATTTAACAGATTTGCTCAAGATACCCAGGGACTTGTAGTCTCTCACTACTGACTCCTACCGGAGTCGAATCAAAACGTATCTCAAAAAAAGATGCTATTACCCAAGAAACCAGCAGAGGCTGCTAGTTCGTTTAAAGGCAGATAGAGGAAAACAGCCGCCTGGCAAGAAGTGCTTTCTGCAGCAACTTGCAGGGCTGGGTGTGCAGCTTGGTGGCAAGTTATAAATGTAGTTATGTCTCTATTCCTGAGTTCTATCCTTAACTGGAGGTTTTTCTGTAATTTTGTAATGTCTTCCTGGTATCTTTTTTATGCATGCTTCTGTATCCATTTGTGTTAAATCCTGTAGCAGATGAATACAGAACAATCTTTAAAAATTTGGAAGCCATGCCTGAGGATGTAGCCCATACTAGTTCTAACTTAGAATGAGTAGTCCAGACTCTATCCTCACTACTGCGAAAGAACAGAAGGAATTTTAAAGTCATATATATTTACTAGGTAGAAACAGAGAGATGCTAAACATTTTTAAAACAAAAACAACGAAAAGTTTATCCTTCACCCCACTATAAAAATAGACCAAATTATTTTGGTATATCTCTTTTCATTGTTTTGCTGTTTGTTTGTTTGTTTGTTTTTACCCTCCCTTCTAAATAGATCTGTGAATTTGGTCCTCAATGGCTTAGCTGTACCTGTAAGCACATCAGAGTAGCTAGCTACCTTCTTACCCTGGAGTTCTTACTCCATTAATCCTTTCTGAGACTTACAGAAGAACTTCTCAGCTTTATGGGAACGTCAGCATGAGAGGTGGCATAATTCCTCCCTCCTCAAAAGACCTCTGTATTCCAACACCTGGAAATGGCTCTACAGCCACTATAAAAGGACTTCACAGATTCTAGTAACTTTGGGGTCATGAGGTAGAGAGGAATATGGCAACTATAGGAGCTGAAAGAGACAATGCAAGGGACTTTCCTGAGACACATGCGCGTGCACACACACACACAGGAGGTGCGGTGAGCTCTGCAGACCCTTTGGGACTTCTGACCCTCACAACATAAAGAGAATAAATTTGTATCGTAGGGGATAGAGAAAGCCCAGAGTGAATATGTGTTATTGACTTAGGCACAGCTATGGCAAAGACTCCGAAGCCCCTGGTAAGACCCATGCTTCCCGCAAGGGTAAAGTTCAGAGGCATGGCAAAGCCTTCCTCTGGTCCAAGTGTGGATGTTGACAGTGTGCAGAAAACGTACACACTGTCCTTCTCCCCTAGCTGTTTACACCCTGGAGACTGCTCCCCTACAGAGACTGTTCCTGCTGAGGGTAGCTAAAGCTGTGTGCTTGGTCCAGCTGTACACAATAACCCTGCCTCCTTTATCTGTATGCAATAGCCTACTTCCTTGTTAGCTGCACCAGTAACCCTGCCTCTCAGTTCAACTCTATAACATAAACAAGCTGAGCTTGGGCCACGGGGTGGTAGTTTCTCCAGTAGAGAGCCCAGACCATCTGATCCCAGCTCTCTGTCTGTGCATATGTCTTTTTCTTCATTCCCTTACTGCCCTAGTCAGGTCCACCCCTGGATGCTGTGCAGGAACAGTGCATTGTGTCTCTACACTGCTGCTCTTACTGAAGGGAATTTTGCACACGTTGAGGTGATCCCTCCTGGACCTCACATTACACACAGACCCCACCTAAATACCAATTTTCAGCACAAAGAGATCTTTTATTAAGCAGGAAGAGCGAAGGTGGCTGCTTCTGAGTTGTACAGAAACAGCAAAGAGAAAACGTTGCAGGTGTGCCATTATCCAGGAGAAAAGGGGAGGACCAGTCAGGATAAGGTGGTGGCTTATGATTGGGCATGTTAATTAGGGTAGCCAATGGGGGATTTCTGATTGCTCAACTTTGGTGGGCCTTGGTGTTCAGTCTCAGAAATGAGTTAGTGGCCAAATAAGGGTATTGGCCTTGGCTAGCTTTAGGAGTGCGATCTAATAGTTTGCTAAGGGAGGGGGAAGGAGGTAGGGCTGGACCTGCCAGCGTCATACTTGGGACTCCTCTGATCCCTTTGTTCTCAGGGGCCAGATGCCACATCTGTCAGGCTTGGGCCTGTTACAGCCCTACAGTTCTAGCAGTAATAGAAGTCATTTACAGAGGGAGTAAAGTTTCATGGGTACCCAACAAAACTGAGAGCTGAAAAGATTTGTGTCTGTTGCTCCCTTCTGTACATGTCTGTACCATGCTTGTACTTTGATACTTTGTACTTTAATAATATTATGTTGGTCACAATTAACGTCAATTATTTTTCCATGACTATGTCTCTGTATGTGTTTTGGTCATATGTTTAACTTTCTAATTGTATTTAAGATAAAAAAAAATGATGCTTGCTGCAGAATGCTATGATTTGGATATGATTTGAGAACTGGAAGCTTGGTGCCCCGTGGATGGGTATGGAGATGATAGAACTTTTGACAACCAGGGCTTAGATCTTAGCAGGTGGGTGCTTAGAACGCTGGGAATCCTGCATCTCAGAAACAGTATTGTTCTTGGGAGAATCCAGTCTCATTCCCATGGGAGAAGGTTGTTGTAAGAAGAAGCCTGGCCTCGAGATCCTGCAGTTTCCTGGCTCACCTTGTAACTGTCCCTCCCTCTCACATGCGCTTCAGTCAGGATGCTATGATATAGTCTGATGGCCCTAGTTAGATTTGGAATAGATGAGTCCACTCAATCTAGATTTCCAGCTTCCAAAACGATGAAGTAAGAAAACCTCTTTGTACATTGTCTAACCTTTGGCATTTTGTTACAGCAACAGAAAACAGATTAAGACATTTGCCTACAATTCCAACACCAAGGAGACTGAGGCTAGACTGGGTTATATGGTGAGTTTAGACCAGCCTTGACTATACAGATGGAGTTTAGACGCGTGAAAGCTGGAGAGTTTTAGCAAAGGTTTATTTCTTATGGGGGAGAGGGAGGGAGAGGGACGCTGAGTATGGAGAACAGAAACTTGTAGACCAGAGTGAGAGAGGAAGAGGGAGAGGGAAAGGGAGGGGGAGAGACCAAGAAGAGAAGAGAACTGTGCCAGAGAGGCATTATATGGGGGTCTGTGGGTCCCCTGCTGATGACGTAAAACAGGTGGCCCGGGAGCAGGTACTGGGCAGACAGTTCCACAACACTTCGAGTGCACACACAAAACCTCCACTAATAGATTTTGTTCCTAGTTTTTAATTTATTATTAATACTATAACTTTTAAATAATTTTTATTTTTAATTAATTTAAAAGCTTTTAAATTACTAATACTACAACTTTTAAAAAGAAAAAAAAATTAGACTAAATAACTAGCGTCCATTTGAACCCCCAAAAAGCGGATGATTCGGTAGCACGCAGAACCAGAAGAGGTTCAGAAAACGCTAGGATGTGGGTTAAGGAGCAATTATTCTCCTTCTCCCACGGGCACTCTCGCTTTATTTTTATCTGACAAAACACCTTTACTTAACCAAATTCTAGAATATGTGAGGTGCCAAGAATTCATAACACTCAGGTTGGTTGCCCCCGCCGCGTTCAAGCTGGATGCGGATCCTACAGTACGCCCCAGAATCCTACGTGGGAGAGTAGCACCCATCAGAGCGTCCTCTCTACCGCCCCTCTGCATCTGGAAAAGCCAACAGTTCGGTTCTCTCTGGTCTCAGAGGCGCCTTTGGAAAGCGCTCTGGCCCTTCCACCCTACGGGCTAGCGCCCTCCTGGGAAGAAAGATTCTCCTTCAGCTCGCTTCAGAAGTGTTAGGACCGGTTTGGCTTGAATTCCCCAAACACCAGGGAACGAGGGGACGATCCTGGCAGCGATCGAGGGAGACGGAGTTTCGAGAAGGTAGACGACCCTCTTCCAAGTTGTTTAAATATAGCGGAAAAACTTGTCGATCGTGATTTATTAACTTTTTTTTTTTTTTTTTTTTCAGTTAAAGGGAGCCCTTTCGCTTCGAGCAATGTTGGATCCTCTGAGCTGCCGTACACGGGAGCCAAAGTGCGCGTGCGCGGAAGCCCAGCGGCCTTGAGTCGGGTCAGCTGCGGAGTGGACTGCGGTGGAGACGCGCGCCGTGGCCATGAAGAGCCGGTTCAGCACCGTCGACCTCCGCGCGGTGCTCGCGGAGCTGAATGCGAGGTAGGTGTGCGGGCGAGCAGCGTGGGAGCGGGGGCCGCGGGGCCGGGGTAGCCGGGGCCGAGCCGGGGGCCGAGCCGGGGCCGGGGCCCACCCGCGGCCTCTCCCTGGCGCTGGTTCCGCCGGACCTGCCCGGGCTGGTGGAACGGGAAACGCCGGAGTGACTGACGGTCGCTGCTCCGGACCGGCGGCGCGGTTCAGCTGTACCTCGCAGGTTCGGACCTGTATTCTGGACTTGGCTTTCTCAGCTGTGTCGTCTTTCCGGGGGGCTCGGCTGTTCCCACCCCTCGGAATAAGTCAGTGAGATGACCTTTTCCTGCACTTCCCTCCAAAGCACTGGGCTGCCGCAGAGGTCTCTGGGGTTCCTCAGGCCGACAGACCCATGTTTGTGTTTACACGTCTGCAGTTAACTTGGGGATAGCTTTCCTAGGCGGTTCTGATACCCTAGCTGCCACCGTGATTGATGATGGAAAGTTTTGCTTCAAGCAAGAGTATGATTTGTTACGTGTTTCTTTTTTTCTTTTCAGCTTGCTAGGAATGAGAGTAAACAACGTTTATGATGTGGATAATAAGACATATCTCATTCGGCTTCAAAAGTAAGAATGTTTTATAAGCTTATTTTTGATAAATAAATATGACATTCTTGTTGTTTTTTAACCTGCGTTTTAAGGTTGGTTTTTTTTTTCAGAGAGTAAGCTTTGGAAAATTCCCTAAAGAATAATTTGGCTTTCTCTTGAACAGACCTGATTTTAAAGCTACACTGTTACTTGAATCTGGCATACGTATTCACACAACAGAATTTGAGTGGCCCAAGAACATGATGCCTTCTAGTTTTGCCATGAAGGTAAAATTTAAGTTTGAAGCTAATTTTTATTTGTGTGTATGCGTGTCTGTCTGTCGGTGGAAGCAGACAGACATGGGCTGGGGCTCTCCGGCCAATGTCAGTTATCCTGCTATGAGATGTATAGGGGTAAGCTCTTAACTCATATTCTCAGGCTTGGTACGAGTTGCCTTACCTGCTGGCCTGGAACCTGCTCGTTGTTGTTGTTGTTGTTGTTGTGTGTGTACCTGCTGGCCTGGAACCTGCTGGTTGTTGTTGTTGTTGAAGAACACAACATAAAGGATTTCTTTATGTAGCCCTGGCTCTCCCAGAACTCACTCTGTAGACCAGGCTGCCCTCAGAACTCAGCGGTCTATCTGCCTCTGCCTCCCAAGTGCTGGAACTGAAGTCTAGTGCCACCACACTTAGCTTAGATTTTGCTATCTAGGCCAGACTGGCCTTGAATGTAGAATGATCTTTCTTCCTGTGCTAGGATTACAGGAGTTTGCCATCATGAGTCACTCTCTTTAAAAAAAAAAAAAAAAAAAAAATCTTGGGTTAGGTTTGGTAGTTCATTTCTGTAAGCTCGGCATTCAGGGGCTGAGATAGGAAGGCTAGCCTAGGCTGCTGTGTGACACTTTGGCTCAGAAAACGATAGCACCAAACTCTTGGGGCCTTTCTGTGTTAAGTGTATTTGTCTACTTAAATAGTACTTTTTTTTTTCTTGCAATAGAGCAGAAGGTATTTATAAATAAAAAGCCATTCTTACTGTATGGCATAAGCAGAGTGATACCCAACATACAGTACAGTGGTTGCCCTGGTTCTCATATTTGCTATTATTCTGAAAAATGGAATACAAAATAACTATTTCAGTTAGAAGTTATTTGAATGAAGGCGTAAGGAATAAAGGCCCCAGTGGGGGCTGGCGAGATGGCTCAGTCTGCTGACCTGAGTTTGGTCCCTGGAGTTCACACAGTGAGTGGAGAGAACCAATTCATGCAAGCAATTTGCAGGCTGTGGCATTCATGTGCTACCACACACACTCCAAATAAATACAAATGGAAAAAAGTTTTAGAAGTTTTCATATGGGTGGTGGTGGCCCATGCCTTTAATCCCAGCACACGGGAAGCAGAGGCAGGCGGATCTCTGAGTTTGAGGCAGAGCAAGTTCCAGGACAGCCAGGGCTACACTGAGAAACTCTGTCTCAAAACAAGCAAACAAAAACAAGCCCCCCAAAAAAAGTTTTCCTATGATTATCACTTGTAAGCTTTTGTTTTATGGCCATACTGTGTTCATTACCGTTTAAATATTCTTGATGTCATGAGGATAATTTTCATAAACTGGTACCAAGTGGTTAGGAATTTACTTTTACTACATAAATGCTTTTTTCTTCTGTTTCTTGTTAGTGTCGAAAACATTTGAAGAGCCGGAGATTAGTCAGTGCAAAACAGCTTGGAATGGATAGAATTGTGGACTTCCAGTTTGGAAGTGATGAAGCTGCTTACCATTTAATCATTGAGCTCTATGATAGGGTAAGTTGAGCTGAGAGGAGCAAAGGAGCAGAGCTGTGTGCCCTGTTTGTTTTCAGTCTTTCTTTCATTCAGGGCTGTTTATGTTGAAGGTGTTGTTCAACACAGTGTTATTTTAAGTCATGATGTTAAAAGTTCCTTTAATTCTATTTCTTTGCAAATGTTTCTCTTCCCCACCACCCCTTTCTCTTGTTTTTTTCAAGACTGGGTCTCTCTGTGTAGCCTGACTATTTTGGAACTCACTCTGTGGACCAGGCTGGCCTCCAACTCAGAAATGCCTCTGCCTCCCTAGTGCTGTGGTCCCAGGTGTGTGCCACTACTGCCAGGCTTTGTCTGTCTCTTTATCCACAATAAAAATTACTTTATTGTCATAACTCTTACTGGATATTTGGTATGGTGACTGATTAAAAAATACCTGTGCTGACCAGCTAGCCATGGCGGTGCACACTTTCACTCCCAGCATTGCATTTTGGGAGGCAGAGGCAGTTGTATCTCTGTAGTTCAAGACCAGTCAGGGCTATAAAGTGAGACTTTGCTTTAAAAAAATAAAATAAAATAATGATGATGATGTATATGAAATTATTTTTACATAGTATAGATTTCTGGAATCTTCATTATGTTTTTCACATGGTTTTTGTCTTTTTTAAAGTAATCATCTTTGTTTAGAAGTAATTTTAGATTTGGGGCTGGAGAGATGAGCAGTGGTTAGGAGTGTTGCTGCTTTTTCCTCTTCTGGCCTTCACAGGCACATGCACACACTTGTGTACACACATACATAAGTAATTTTTTTAACTTGGAGATAGCACAAAGTTATTGTGTGCTGTATACTTAGGGTTTTTTTTTTTTTTTTTTTTTTTTTACTAATGTTATCTTTTGTAATCCTCATAATTTATCTCATAGCCTGTTGGGTTGGTACAGGAGCCCTATTTAGATTGACTGGCTTTGTTTTGCATCTTCATTTCTATAACTATATGTAGATCTTAAGAGAAAGCTTTTTCAGTTTTTAAAAAGTTTCAAGACTGGTTTGGAAAAGCATCAAATTATATTTTACTCTGTTGCAGGGGAACATTGTTCTTACAGATTATGAGTACCTAATTTTAAATATTCTACGGTTTCGAACTGATGAAGCAGATGATGTTAAGTTTGCTGTTCGTGAACACTATCCCACTGATCATGCCAGAGCTGCTGAACCTTTGCTGACTTTGGAAAGGTAACAGTGTTTACATCATATTATATTAAAAGATAAACTAAGTTATAGTTCAGAATTAGAAAAAAATCAATTATAACTGTTTGCTTATATAACTAAACATTTATCATTGTTTATAGTTGTAAATAGTTGTATGACTACACTGAACTCTATAAGCAATTAAGTTTTATTTGTGGGTAGCAAATCTCTTTCTCGCTCTCTTTTTCAAGGCAAGGTTTCTGTGCAGCTCTGACTGGCAAAGGTATACACCACCATGCCCAGCCCTCAAGTGTATGTCTTTTTATACTACAGTTGGGGTTACTTAAAATGCTTTTGATATCTTGGCAAAATGAGATGACTTGGCAGTTCTGTGAGAAGACAGATACATTAGGCAGAGCAGAGTGCAGTGAGGGGTAGACATGCTGGTTTATTAGGAAAAAGTAAAAGTGGGTAGGATATGATGGTGATTAATTACAGCTTCTTCTAGCTGTCAGGCTTTGCTACCTAGTAGTCCATTTGGTGGTCCTCAAAGTTCAGTATTATAATGAGCAAGAAGGCTTGCTAAACTATACTGCTCCATCTTTGCTAACTAGGTAGATTCAGGGGGTATATTTTTAACAGTTCTCAGAAAATGCTAATCCTAATGATTTGGGGGCTCTATTGACCACAGAATCTATAAGAGTTCTTAGTAAATGTTTAATTAGGTGTAACTATTGTCAGTGTTCAGATGTGGCATGTAGATTTATAAACAGGTAACTTTTATATAGAAATGCATCTTTTGTGTCTCACTGATGATAAACAATTCTTGACAATGTTGAAAAATACTGATTTGTCTTAGAAAAATTATATTTAAGTCTCAGATTACCATTCAAGAACTTTCTAACTGTGGATAAATTATGGCCATGTTTATGTGTGTGTTGAGACATTGAGACAGTGTCTTGCAGTGTAGCCCAGGCTGGCTTTGAACTCAAGAGTGTTCTATCTACCTCAGCCTCTCAATTATAAGCATATATCACCACACTCAGCTCTGGACTAAAAAAAAAAAAAAAAAAAAAAAAGTAAATCTTTTAAAATGTGTGTGTGTGTGTACATGTGCATGGTGTGCATATGCATGCTGCAGAGGTTTGAAAATGGCATCAGAAACCCTGGAGCTGGATTACAGATGGCTGTGATCTACCTGTTGTGGGTGCTGGGAGCTGAACTGTGGTTCTCTGCAAGGGCAGCAAGTGCTCTTAACCTCTGAACCATCTCTGGCCCCGTGGAAAAATTACTCTTAGGACTCATTTTTTATACTTAAAAGAATAATTTTTGCTATATTCCAAACTCTTGTAAAGATTAAATAAATTGATGTAGTATGAATATGAATACTGCCGTAAGGTTTATTAAATATAAGCTGGTAAAAAGTGTGCCAAATTTGTTCACAGATTGACTGAAGTAATAGCCAGTGCTCCTAAGGGTGAACTGCTGAAGAGAGTTCTTAATCCATTACTTCGTGAGTACGCCTGCTATTGCAGTAAGATGTTTGTGTGACAACACTTTCACGAGCATATTTTTTTCCTTTCAAAAAATTGAACAAGGGTCTGAAAAGAGACTCAAGTTCAGTTCTCATCACCGTGACCAATGGTTCACAACCACCTATAACTCCAGCTCAAGGGACTCTGACACCCTCTTCTGGTCTTCATGAGTATCCATACATTAACACAAGCACATACATATAAATAAAAATAAGCATTATTTATTTATTTTTTGAACATGAAGTTTTAAGGGATCTTTTGAGTAAGAATTTTATTTTTAAAGATGTGTGCGTGTTTTGCTGGTGATTGAACCCAGGACTTTGTGTTGATGAGCGTTTGTCTACCGCCAAGCCTCATTGTCTTGAAAGTTTGAGATTTTTATATTGGTTAGATTTTATTTTAAAGCAGTGTAGATGGGTCTTGGAGAATAGCTCAGTTAGTGGAGTGCTTAGCATTCACAAAGCCCTGGCTTTAGTGCCCAGCATTATATGAAAGTGGCCTGGTGGCACATATTTATAATCCCAGTACCCCTGTGAGTCAGAACGATCAGAAGTTTAAGGTCATCCCTTGGCTTCACAGTAAGCGCAGCACCAGTTCAGGATACATGAGCAGCACTTTTCTCAAAAAATAAAATCAGTGTCTGGAGAGGTGGCTTAATGGTGAAGAATGCTTACTGTTCGTTCAAAGGATCTAGTTCAGTTCCCAGCACCCACATGCAGGTTCTCAAATGCCTGTAACTCCAGTTCTAGGGCATCTGACACACTGCTCTGCCTCCATGGGCCCCTGTATGCATATGCTGCAAATAAACTCTTGGATATACACACTTAACACACATAAATAATGCATCTGTTAAAAAGAATAAAAGTGGAATAGAATGTTACTAGTATTTCAGTGTTGTATAATTTAGAGTACTTGTTTTTTCCAAATAACTGTTTTGTTTAATAACCTCTTAGCTTAGTTTATTTGTATTTATTTAATTTTTTAACAAAATTTATGAGCCTCAAGGCTGACAGTATCTGCCAGATACTCATTCTCTATTCTCTCTCTCAGTTTTGCCAGGTCCTTTTGTCTGTTTGATGGTATTTTATTTTGTTTTGACCCAGGCATGGCTGGCTCAGCTAGCCTTGAAATTGTTGTGTAGCCCAGGCAACCTTAAACCCATGCTGTAGTTTACTTTGAAATCAGATAGTTTAAATACTCTCAGCTCTTTCTTTTCTCCTCCCAAAGCCTTTGACTTCCCCTTTGCATTTCATTGTACAGTTTAGGTTTGGAGTATTGCTTCTACAACAAAACCTAGCTAGGATTTTGATGAGGATTATACTGATTCTATGGGGAGAAAAGCAATTTTAACTATACTGAGCCTTCTGTAGGCAAAGACTGTCTCACCATTTATTAGATTTTTTTTTTTTTTAGTTTCAGTGTTCATTGTTTTTATGTATAAATTTTATTAATGTTTGGCTTTTTTTTGTGTTGTTAGCTTTTAAAGCATGCCTTTAGTACCATTACTCAGGAGGAGAGGCAGGCAGATCTCAGTGAGTTTGAGGCTAGCCTGATCTACTTAGAGAGTTCCAGGACAACCATGACTACATAGTGAGACTCTGTCTTCAAAAATTAAAAAAAAGAACAAAATTATGTTTTAATTTATTTTGTAGGGAGTGGACACAGTAATATCATGGTATACATTGGATATCAATCAGTTTGGCAGGAGTCAGTTCTCTCCTTGCATGTATGGGTCCAGGTCATCAGGCTTGGCAGCAGCAACCTATACCTGTTGAGCCATCTCACTAGCTCATAGAATTGTTTTCTTAATTTCATTTATTTGTTAAGAATACAATTGAGGGGCTGGGGAGATGGCTCAGTGGTTGAGAGCACTGGCTGCTCTTCCAGAGGACCATAGTTAATTCCCAGCACCCACATAGCAGCTCACAACTGTCTGTGACTCCAGTTCCATGGGATCTGGCACCCTCACAGAGGCATACATGCAGGCAAAACACAATGCACATAAAATTAAATAATTTTAATTTAAAAAAAAAAAAGCTAGGTGGTGGTAGCACATACTTTAATCCCAGCACTTGGGAGGCAGAGGCAGGTGGATCTCTGTGAGTTCAAGGCCAGCCTGGTCTACAGTGAGTTCCAGGATAGCCAGAATTACAACAGAAAAACAGTGTCTTGGGGGTGTGTGTGTGTGTATGTATGTATGTATATATATATGGTTGAAGAGATGACTCAGTAGTTTAGAGTACTGGTTGCTCTTCCAGAGGACCTGGGTTCAATTCCCAGTACCCACATGACAGCTCACAACTGTCTGTAACTCCTGTTCCAGGGGATCTGACACCCTTACACAAGATATACATGCAGGCAGAACACCAAGGTACATAAAAATACAAATAAATTACTTTAAAAAAAACAATATAATTGATTTTTCAATTATAAATTGTTTTCTATTACAACAAGGTTTATTTTTATTTTATGAGTATGTGTGAGTACCTGAATGTGTGTGTCTGGTGTCCACAGAGGTCAGCAGAGGGAGTCAGGTTCCCTAGAACTGACACCACAATGGTTGTGAGTTGCTGTGTGGTTGCTGAAACCAAACCAACATCCCCTCTAAGATCAGCAAGTTTTCTTTATTACTGAACCATCTCTCCAGCCCCTCAATATATTAAATACAGTTGTATAGATACAGATGTTTATATAAAGTTGGTGTGTATTTGTATTTACCTTTCAGAGCTGATAAAGCCATTTACCAGAAGAGCATAATAGAATGAGTGAGTGAGTGTGTGTCTGTTCTTTAGGGTTTAGCATACAGGGTCATACCTCCTGAGAATAAAGCTGCATTTTCTGTTTTGATCTGAATGCTTTTGAATTCTTTTTTTTTTTTTAAATAAATTTCTATGTTTATGGGTGTTTTGTCTGCATATATGGCTGCTAAGACTTATTTATATATATTATATAGGTGCTTTGTCTGCACACCAGAAGAAGGCATCAGATCCCATTATACGTAGTTGTGAGCCACCATTAGGAATTAGAAATTGAGTTCAGGACCGTTAGGAGAGCAGACAGTGTATTCTTGACTACTGAACCATCTCTCCAGCCCCAATTAATTAAATCTTATTACACTAGCTGTGATCTTTAGTACAGTGCTTAGTAGCTATGGTAAAAATGAATGAATAGTCTTACTTTTTTTTCATCTGAGAGAGAAAATATTTAGTGTTTTATTAGTAAGTATGGTGTTAGCTATAGTTTTGTTTTCATTTTTTATATGTACCCATTGACAGATGGAGACAGTTCTTTATTGAGAGCTTTTTTTAAAAAATATTATGTACATTGGTGTTTTGCCTGCACATATTTCTATATGAGGGTGTCAGATCCCCTGTAATGGGTTACAGACAATTGTGAGCCACCATGTGGGTGCTGGGAATTCCATGTTCTCTGGAAGAGCAGCCAGTGTTCTTAACCACTGAGCCATCTCTCTAGTCCCTATTGAGTGCTTTTTAACAGGAATTGGTGGTGGATTTTTCAAATGCTTTTCTGCATCTCAGTAATATAGTGTTTGTTGCTGTTCTTTATTCTATGAATATGGTTTATCTTGTTAGCCAGGTTTTTTGTTTTTTTTTTTAACATAAGCCTTTATTTTTCTTCTTCTCAGTTGCTTGATATCAAGCAAATCTTCCATCTTACACCAAGTTACATCCTGGGCTCGCTCTCTCCCTTTTTTTTTTTTAATTTTATGTCTTAATGTTGTGTGTGTGTGTGTGTGTGTGTGTGTGTGTGTGCGCGCACGCGCGCATCTGCTCCCCCTGAAGTCAGAAAAGGGCACTGGTTTTCCTTGAAGTGGAGTTATAGATGGTTGTAAACTGCCATGTGGGTTCTGGGAACTATACCACTTTCTCTGCAAGAGCAGTAAGTGCTCTTAACCACTGAAGCATCTCTATCTAGCACCCTCTCCCATTTTTAAAAAATTTGAGCTGTCTTTACTGCGTAGCACAAGCTGGATTCCACCTTGAGATCTTGCTGTTTCAGCCTCTTGGGATGGCAAGCATGTTCCAGCTTGCCTAGCTTAAGTTTTTCTTATTTTTTAAATCTAGTACCTAATAAAAACTGTATGTATTATTAGGTAACAATATTTTAATATATGTACATTGTTTTTACTTATCTGTTACTTCAAATATCATTTCTCTGGAGTAAAAACTTTCTAAATCCTCTTTCTCCTGTCTTTTTTAAATGTACAATACATTAATATTATCCTTAGTCACCCTGCTTTGCAGTAGGGTACGAGAACTTTATAGTCTCTTAACTCTGACCCAGTACCCACTGATCACCTTGCTCTAACCTGTCATACCTATTCCCCTGATAACCACTCTTGATTTCTGAGATTTAATTTTTTTAGATTCTACATACCTTGAAATCATGTAGTTCTTGTGTTTCTGTGCCTGTCTTACACCACTTAACATAATGTCTAGTTCCATTCTTGTTATTGCAAATGATAATATTTCATTCTTTTTTATTTCCAAATAGCATTCCAGTATGTATTGTGTGTGTGTGTGTGTGTGTGTTTTGAGACAGGGTCTCTCTGTAGCCCTGACTGTCTTATATTACTCATTTTGTAGGGTAATAGCTCATTGTTGTTTTGATTGTATTTCATGGATAATTAGTGATTTTGTATGACTTTTTTTAAGATTTATTTTATTTATGTGTGTTGGCATGTGGGTATGTGAATATGTGTGCCTTGCCAGTAGAGGAGAGGCGTCAGATACTCCTGGACCTTCAGTTAGATCCAGTTGTAAGCTGCCTGGTGTGGGTGCTGGGAATCACACTCGTGTCTTCTGGAAAAGCAGTAGGCGTTCTTAGCTGATGAACTATCTCTCTAACCTGTGTAGAACATTTTTTTCCATAACTTTTGGCCATGTGTCTTTTGAGAAGTGTCTGCTTAAGTATTGCACATTTGTTAACTGGGACATTTTAGTCAAGTTTTAAAAACCAAATTAACGTTAAATTTCAAGGATAAATCCCTCCTGGTCATGGTTTGTGATTTCTTTATTGTATTAAGGATCAAATCTGGGGTTTTTTATGTGCTAAGCAAGTGCTCTGCCCCTAAATTACATTTCTAGAAAGTCTTGTATGTGTTGCTGGATGTCATCGAGTGCCTCTGATGTGCACCAGTTCTTGCATATTGTGATCTCACTCGTCTCATGAGCTCAGATCTTAATTCTGATACCATTTACTTTCACTGGCTGTTTATACTGAGTGGGTCATTCATACGAAGCTACGGGTGCATAGTGTTTTAAATGTGAGTCTTATAGGGAATTCTAACAGCGCTCTCTACTCTTGACAGCTTACGGGCCAGCTCTGATTGAACACTGTCTTATAGAAAGCGGATTCCCTGGCAATATCAAAGTGGATGAAAAGCTTGAAAGCAAAGGTATGTCTGCATAGTCTAGACTTTGTACATTTTTTTGTGTTTCCCTTCCCTGTGATCCTTTTTCTTCTTTGAAGTTTTATGGTGCTGGAAATTGAACCTAAGGCCCCGTAAATGCTAGAAAAATGTTCTACTGACAAACACCTCACTTATTATTTTGTTTTGTTTCATTTTTATTTTGGGGGGAAATAGGTTTCTCCTACATTGTAGCCCAGTGTCCTCTTGAGCTCTGGGTCTTCCTGCCTCAGCCTCCTGGATGCTAAGATTACAGGTGTGTGCTAGCACACCTAGCCCTTCCCTCTTTCTGTTGTTAGTGGTGGTGGTTGTGGTAGTGGGCGTCGTAGTATTCCTGTGTGAGTGTTTGCTTCCTGTGTATCTGTTTACTACTTGCTTGCCTGGTGCCGTAGGAGGCCAGAAGAAGGTGTTAGGTTCCCTACAACCCATTTGATCCACCATGAGTTGAACATGTGTCCTCTGGAAGAACAGCCAGTGCTGTTAACTGCTCTGCCATCTCTCTAACTAACCTCTGGCCTTTGTTTCCTACTAGAAATAATTTATTTTCTAAAGTGATAAGTGAATGAATAATTCTAGACTTAGAAAACTTTGACCTGGGATTGGCAAAATGGCTCAGCAGGGAAAGACACTTGCTGTTAAGCCTGAGGACCATAAGTTTAATCAGGCTCTACATATCGGAAGGAAAGAACCATTTCCTGCTCTCAGGTTGTCCTCTGACCTCCACATTTTGAGGGGACCCCCCCCCACCATTCACAAAATATAAGTAAATACATAAGATAAATAACAGAGGTTCATGCCTGTAATCCCAACACTAGAGTGGACTTTGCTGAGTTTGAGGACATTCTGGATTACATAGTGAGTCACTGTCTCAAAAAAAATCAAAACAACAAACAAAATTGACCAGAGTGCCCTGCACGTACGGGTTTCCTCCCTTCCTCCCCCGTTGTGTACATTTACCCTGTTAGTGCACACTTCAGGACTTTTACCTACCTTCATACCTTTGAACTTTAAAACTTCTCTTTTCATACCCTCTATTTATTGCACTGGTTACTGAACTTGGGATATAGAAGTCCTGAATAGCTGGCCAACACTGATGGCCTGAGTTTGTCCCCTAGGCCCCACATGGTTTAAAGAAGACAGCTGACTTCAGCAAGCTGTCCACTAATCTCCACATGCACATTGAGGTGCACACACAAACACATAATAAATAAGTAAAAATAATAAATATTTTAAAGCTGTTATTTTAAAAGGAAATTTAAAAGTAAAGGAAATATAAGGAAAAGGGAGATTTGTTTTTAGAAAAATTATGACCTGTACAGTCTTTTGTATGATGTTTGAAACATTCTTAGTGTTGTGTTTGAGGATTATTTATCATTTCCTAAGGTATAGAGATAATTTTTGTTTTATGAGTAAAATTTTGTTTGTTTAAAAATGTAAATCAAATGTTTTCTGAAATATATGAATGTCATGTATCTTCCTTGTGTCTAGTGACAACAGATGGTAGGATACTCGTGGAACAAAAGCATGGAAAAATGTTTGGGACAACTCTGTTACTTAATGTTAGCTATATATCCTTTCCAAAGGTTAAAACGTATTATGAGGCTGTAGTAATTAACTAGTAACAATTTGGAGAAGGAACAGACAGAGAATCCAGAAGCAAGTATATGTGGAAATTAGATTTATGGAAAAAGTATCTTTTTATAAGGAAGATGAATGATTCGATGCTAGGCTGACCAAAACACTCTTATGTACATGCACCAATTATACAGATGAAACAACTGTATCTAATTTTCTTAAGAACTTACATTATTTCAAAAATACTTTCTTGGTTGTTTTAATTTAAAAAAATTAATCTGTGTGTATATGTGTGCCTGATATGTGTTGGGGAGGCAGGATATGCCATATAGCATGTGTGTGGAGGTTCAATGCCAACTTCGTGGAGTCTGATCTCTCGTCCACCTCTGTGTTGAGTCTAGGGTTGGATTCATGTCTCCAGGCTTGTGCAGCAAACACCTTTCCCTACTGAGCCATCTCACTGGCCTGTTTGTCCTTCTTATTAGCAGTTTATTTTATATAGTGTGTTTGTGTGTGTGTGTGTGTTTAGAGGACCACTTGTTAGGGATTGGTTGTCTTCCTTCTACTTCCTGAAGACCTGAAAGCATCCCAGTTTTTTTGTGTTTTTGAGACAGGTTCTTCAAGGCCAAGGTGGCCTTGAACTCATGGTTGTTCTGCCTCAGCCTCCTCAATGCTGGGATTACAGGCCTGTTCTACCGTACAGAGCTACCTTCCTGTTATTGTTGTTGTTTTGCAATAAATAATTGAGTCAGGCCTGGTGGTACCTGCCTTTAATTCTGGCGCGTGGGAGGCAGATACAGGTTGTTCTACATGAATCCGGGGCCAGCCTTGTTTTACATAGTGAGTTTCAAGTCATCCAAAGCTGCATGGTGAGACCCTGCCTCAAAAATCCCTAAATGAATAAATAAATAATACAGTTGTTTAGTAGTGGTTAATCAGCTTGATTGGCATTCCATGTCCCCTTGTTTTTATTTTTTCATTAGATATTGAAAAAGTACTGGTTTGTGTGCAGAAGGCAGAAGACTATATGAGAAAAACATCAAACTTCAGTGGAAAGGTAGCAGCATGGTACCAATACTTATTGCGTGTTGTTTTACATGTATCTGTTTATTTGGGAGGTGGGGTGCTATAGCATTCAAGAGATTGGACAACCTGCACAAGTTGACTGCCTCCTTTTCCTCTGTGGGCCCTATGGCTCAAACTCAGGCCTGTCAGGCTTGGCAACAAACTCCTTACCTCACTGATCCATCTTACCAGCCTTCTTGTATTATTTTGATTTTACTTGACTTTTCAGAAATAAAATATCTTTTATCTATTAATTGTTCTAGCTCCAAGTTTTTTTGTTTGTTTGTTTATTTGTTTGCTTTTCATGTGTGAAGCTTCAACCAAAGGCCTTGTACATACCAATTCATACTAAATCATTCATACTAAACACCTAGTTCTGGGGCAGTCTTTTTCTCTTTGTATTGTTTCTTGTAAATTGTTTTCTGTTCTTTTATAGAAAATACTGTGTTAGGGCTCAAGATAAACTCAGTTGATAGAGTCTCGGTTTATCTCAGGTTGATAGAATCAGAGTTTATCTCAAGATAAATTCAACTGAGAGCACTAGGCCCTGGGTTTGATCCCCAGCACTGCATAAATCAGGCCCTGTGAGTCCATGCCTGTAACATCAGAGTTTGAGAGGTGGACTTAGTAGGAGCAGAAGTTCAAGGTCATTCTTGTCTGCATAGCAAGTTCAGAGCCAGCCAGGGCTACTAAAGATCCCCACCTACAAAAACAAAAAACAATGACAGTTGAGGATTTTAATTGCGTGTGTGTGTGTTTGTGTGTGTGTGTGTGTGTGTGTGTGTGTGTCTGTGTGAGTGTATGCCTCAATGTATAGATGCCCCTGGAGGCCAGAAGAGGGTGTTAATCCTTTGGAACTGGAGATACAGGTATTTGTGAGCCTCCTATTGTGGGTGCTGGGAACTGAACTTGGGTCCTCTGGAAGAGCAGCAAGCAGTCCTGACTGCTGAACTCTCTCTCCAGTCAGTTTTTCTTTCTTTGATACAAGGTCTTGCTGTAGCGCTCAGGACGGCCAAGATTTTCCACACTAGCCTCCCAAGTGCTGGGTTTATGGACAAGTATCACTAGACGTAGCTAAAATATTTCTTCTTGAGTTAATTTTAGAAAATTAGAAAATTCTTTAATTTGGTAGCACTTGAAAAAAAAAGGTTTATAATCTTCTCATAGTTAAATAATTAGAAATTAACTTAAACTTTAATATTTCCTCTGTATTCAAAATGTCTTTAATTAGAAAAAAAATCAATCAAAAAGTCTATCTTTTGTTAATTGTGAATATAGATGAGTCTAATACGAGTTTTTTTTGATTTTTGTTTTTGTAGGGCTACATAATTCAGAAAAGAGAGGCTAAACCAAGCCTGGATGCAGATAAGCCAGCTGAAGAAATACTCACGTAAGTACGCAGCCATGAGTCAGTTTGCTGTGTGCTAATTAATGTTCTTAATCGTGATACAATAAATGTGTTTTACAGGTATGAAGAATTCCATCCTTTCTTGTTTTCTCAACACTTACAATGTCCATATTTAGAATTTGAATCATTTGACAAGGTGGGTTTTCTAGTTCTATCTTTTGCTAGTTCCATGACATGAGTTGTAAGAATTTTTTATGCTGTCTTGGGGCTGGGGATGTAGCCCAATATGAATGAAGGCACAAAGTCCTGGATTTAATCCTCACTACTGAAAAAAGGTACGAAGGAAAAGGGAGGGTGGGAGAAAGGGAAGCCAGAAAATAATTTTACCGTGGATTCACTGTGAATATGGGGATTGATTTAAAATCAATACAGTTATAGATACAACCATTAAAAATAATTATAGCTATTTTTATTTAAAGATAAGACCAAACACATGACCTCAGTTTTAATCTTGACATAGTTAGCTACAGAAAGGTCACTACAAATGTGGTGAGATCCATTGAGAGGACTATGGTATAAAACAGTCTAACCCTGTGTGTGTGCAAGGTGAAGTAGAGACCAGGCTTTTGTTTTTCTAGCCAATTGTTTGTCTTTCTCTCTCCTTTTTAATAAGGCCGTGGATGAATTTTATTCCAAGATAGAAGGTCAGAAAATTGATTTAAAAGCTTTACAACAGGTATAGTATTGTTTAAAGCATTTATATTAGACTAGCTAGTCAGAGTGGTTTGGAGGGTAGATACTGCTTTTATTTAAGAATCATTTGCCTTTCAGAAGTATGGGAAGTTGTATGGGAACTCTCAGATCAGATCCTCTGGAACTGGAGTTACAGATAGTTGTGAACCATCATGTGTGAGAACGGAACTCTAGCCCTCTGGAAGGGCAGTAAGTGCTCTTAACCACTGAGCATCTCTCCAGTTAATTACTTTGTTTTTGAGACAAGGACTCACTCTGCAATCCTGGCTAGCCTGGCAGTGGATATTGATCAAGTTGCCCTCAGACTTGGAGATCTGGGATTGAAGGCATTTGCCATCATTACCAGCTTTCTCTTAGTTTATGATAAAAGCCCAGGGGGGGTCATACCATCTCCCCACTTTTATTTCATTTTCAGCTCTTTCTAAAGGGAGTGGGAACATTAGCCTATTCTGTACCCTAGTATGACTCAGTATATTAAAGCAACCCAGAGCTTCTCAGACTTGGCCATTATGAGACTCCTGTTCTGAGGAACATTTACATGGGCCAGAGTTAAAAATGGGTTATCTATACTAAGTTTCTTTATCATAAACTTTGTGGGGTTTTTTGTTTTTTGTTTTCTTAAGCAGCTTTAAAACTAGGTCCTTGTCTGTTCTGTGTTATGATTGAATGAGGATTTTACCTGTACTATTTTTTCAGCACATTTGACCATGTTTTTAGAGCATGTGCTGCAGATCTGTTTCACAAACCAATCAAAGTCACTTTTAATTTGGAAGAGATTTAATTTTTCAAAAATATTAGCCATTGCCTCAACCCTAGACACAAAACTGTAGGTAGCTGTTGAACGCCGAGAATGGGAGAAATGGTCTTCCCTGGGGAAGAACCCCTAAATTGACTGTCCAATACCAGGTGGGCAGCCCCGAGATCATATACATTCTGGTAGTACTCTGTGGGTTAATAAGCAGGTTGTATTTATGTATTTGGAGGAGATAGAACGACACAGAAACAGTGGTTGAAGAAAGAGGCTATGAGTTTGAGAGAGCACAAAGGATGTGAATGGAAGGGGTTGGAAGGAAGGCGAAATGATGAGGTTTCAAAAAATAAAAAAACTAAGCATAACAAATATGTATGCAAAATTTCCAAGTTATGTGAATGCTTGTACGTTCTTCCTTTTAGTTTTAAAATAGTACAGTTCCCAAGGATATATCGTGATTGTCACATGATGGCAGCACTTTGGCTTAGAGAACAGATATTTAGCAGAAATGCCCATTATTATTATTAATATTATTATATTTTTGAAAATGTTTTTGAGACAGGTCGTAGCCCTGACTTTCCTGGCCCTCACAGATTCATCTGCCTTTCCCCCGGTTCTGGGATTAACGGCATGCACAGCTAGACTCATTTTTTAAAAATATGCATTAGAACACTAATGATATTCAAAGGGTTTCAGATGTTTAGATTAGGGCTGCACAGCTGGTAGTATGTATACAGATATTCTAAAATACAAAACAGCTCCACCATCTGAAATACTTCTTGTACCAAACACTTAGGATTAGGGTACTCAAACTACACCAGTAACTTTTTATGGTAATCATTGTGAGTTCTGTTAATAGTCATCATTCTTATACATTAAACCTTTTAGCTACTTTGTGTAACATTTAAATAATAATTAATTGGTGATGCTATAAAGCATTAAAAAATAGTCCTGAACTCAGTAATTCTGAAATGTAAGTCAGACATGGTAGTGCGTGCCTGTAACCCTGCGGATGAGAAGTGGAGGCAGGGGTCAGGGGTTAGGCTAGGAAGTTTCAGGACAGCTTGGGCTGCTGCATGGGACCCTCTAGCAAAAAACAAGCAAGACAGACTCTGGCGCATAAATTATGTCTGATAAAATGCTACAGATGAGGTCAAATAACCTCACTGAGCCTTTGTGTTGCTATGTGAGGAAAAGGTGTTCTGAAAAATACTGGAATATAATGCTGAGAAAGCAAAGTGTCAATAAAACAATAATTTATGCTTTTAAAAAGTAGTTTTTAGATGTATTTATTTTTATGTGTATAAGAGTTTTGGCTACATGTATGTATGTGTACCACATGTGTGCCTGGTGCCCATGGAGGTCAGAAGAAGATGTCAGATTCCTTGAAACAGAGTTACAGATGGTTGTGAGTCTTCTTGTAGATTCAGGGAACCAAACCTGGTCCCCTGCAAGAACAGCAAGTATTTTAATCACTGAACCATCTCTCCAGCACCCGTGCTGAGAGGTTCACCATTGCCTGTACCCCAGTGCTGGAGAGTTTGAACCCTCTTCTGGACTTCACAGACACTGCACTCACATACAGAAATCCACACACACATACACATAAACAAAAATAAAGTTTTTGTTTGTTTGAGGCACAGTTTCTCTGTTGTAACTCTGGCTTTCTAGAAATCACTCTGTAGACCAGACTGGTCTTCAAACTCACAGAGATCCACCTGTCCTCTGCCTCCTGAGTGCTGAGATTAAAGGTGTGTGCCACCACCACCTGGCCTGAAAATAAAGTTTTTAAATACATATTTTAGAAAAGAATTTATGGGAGTATGGAGAGCTTAGCTGTTACCAGCACATACTGCTATTGCAAAGGACCCAAGTTTAGTTCCAAGCACCCACAATGAGCTGATAAAATCACTTGACTCCACTTCTGGGGATCCAATGTTTTTTCTGTCCTCTATGGGCACCTGCAATCAAGTACACATTCACACATGTCATTAAAACAAATTTAAAAATTTATTTTGGACCACTGATGTAATTCAGTTGGTAGAGTGCTTTCTTTGTATGTATTAGGCCCTGGGTTTGATCCTTAATACCACATAAGAAAGAAAAGCTTACATGCAATAGGAAATCTTGAATTCTGCCTGTTTGAATAATGCCAGGGGGTCATATTTTATATATAATTTACTTGTAACCAAAGCACATTCTATACATGGAATAGGAGATAGAGGTAATATTTCAGCATGACATTTCTAGAGGGTGAAGCTTGAGGGAGTGAACTATGGGGAAACTTTTTAAGCTGCCTTTGAGACAACATTGACAGGATAGAGGAACCATTAGACAGTAAGTTTTAGGAATTGAAAGGTGCTGTTCATTGAAAGAAATCTGACTTGAAAAATCTCTTTTGTTACGGAAAGGAAAAACAAGCACTGAAGAAATTAGACAATGTCCGGAAGGATCATGAAAACAGATTAGAAGCTCTTCAGCAGGCTCAGGTATTCTGTTTAGCTTTTCCAATGCTTTTCCAAATACGATAATCTCAGTTGGCCTTATGGTGAATACATTTGGTTTGTTTCTTAAGGAAATAGACAGACTGAAAGGAGAGCTCATAGAGATGAACCTACAGATAGTGGACAGAGCCATTCAGGTAGTTCGCAGTGCACTAGCCAACCAGATTGATTGGACAGAGATTGGCGTGATTGTGAAAGAAGCACAAGCTCAAGGAGACCCTGTTGCAAATGCAATCAAAGAGTTAAAACTGCAAACAAACCATGTCACGATGCTGCTGCGGTAAGTGTGCTTCTTACCAGCCAGTGGTTTTTATTTTGTTAATTGTTCATTGTATACTTTTAATTTTTTTCATTGGGAATTCTCAGAAATAGAAAATGTGCAATCAAATCATTTCTAATTGCATTGAGGAAGATTTGAAATGAAAAGTGATGTCATTGACATTAGTGAAATACTATTGAATATTTTTAATAGAAATCCATACTTGTTATCAGAGGAGGAAGATGATGATGGTGATGGTGATACCAGTGTTGAGAACAATGAAGCTGAACCACCAAAAGGAAAAAAGAAAAAGCAAAAGAACAAGCAGCTGCAGAAGCCTCAGAAAAACAAGCCCTTGCTTGTGGATGTGGATCTCAGCCTGTCAGCCTATGCCAATGCCAAAAAGTAAGCCACTTTATTTTACACGTATGAATATTTTGCCTGCATATATTAGTGCACCAATGTGTGCCTGGTTCCTGAGGCGGTCAGAAAAGGGCATCAGATACCATGGAACTGGAGTTACAGATGCTTGTGAGCAGCATTATGGGTGACAGAAACCAAGCCAGCATCCTTCGGAAGAGTAGCCAGTGCTCTTAACTGCTGAGTCGTATCTGCAGCCAACTGTAAATTTTGGTAGAGTATTGCCTATGGTGAATCAGTAGGATGTTTTACACACACACACACACACACACACACACACACACACACACACACTGTTCACCCCAGAAAGATAATTGAGACACACATGCCTATTCACCCCACGAAGGGAATCGACAACACACCTAAGTGATGATTGCACCAAAGTTTAACTTGGTGAACCAATGAGTCTCACTGGAGTATGAGACAGGACTGACTTACAGGAGCAAGGGTAATGCAGGGGCAGCTGCATATCCGATGCCCTGTGCTCAAGCTGGAAGCACCTCAGCAAGTCCAAGAGATCTCTTGCAGTTCAGCTGGCAGTCTCCTCCTTAAGCAGCTGTTTACTGCTTCTCTAGCCAGAGGGAGATCCTGATGAATTTAGCTAGCTACAGCTCTCTCAGTCTGTGGAGTGTGTTCACTTCCTGGGTCTCTTGGCACCCCCTCCTGGAAGGGAGCCTTTATTTTTGGAGGAAACTGCTATGAACATGTGTATATATTTTGTGCTCTATATAACTTATAACTATGTGATTTAAGACTGTAAAATTAAAAACTAAAAGATTTTACTTAATATTTAAGATAGTTTTATTTTTCTAGATACTATGATCATAAGAGATACGCTGCTAAAAAAACACAGAGAACTGTTGAAGCTGCGGAGAAGGTAACTTGAAAGAATGACATTAATTGTTTTGGGTAGCATTAATGACTTTCTGTTTAAGTGGTTTTTTCCTTTGTTTTGTTTTTGATTTTTTTGGGTTTGGAGTTTTTCAAGACAAGATTTCTCTGTATAGAGCTGGCTTCCTGGAACTCACTCTGTGGACCAGGCTGCTCTTGAACTCACAGAGCTCCACCTGGCTCTGTCCCCCAAATGCTGAGATTAAAGGCGTGTGCCACCACTGCCCAACTAAGAGGGGTTTTGTAATTTAGAGATCTCTTTCGATTTTAAATTTGCTTTAAATGCACATATTATCTGTATTTACTTTCTTCCCCAAACCTGCACTTCCCACTTCTTTCCCCATCTCAGCAAATTTTGCTTTTCATTCTTATCTGCTCAAATGTTAGAGATGCCCAGAACTCTTTTCCCATGAGCTATGTGCAACTCTGTCATTTACTGTTGGCAGTGTGTGTGTGCACGTGTGCACGCGTACCACGGGGAAAGGTGTAGGCCAGAGGACGGTTCTGTAGGGTTGCTTTCCTCCTACCTGTGTGGGCTCCAGAGACCCGTCTCGTGTCGCCAGGCTTTGCAGCAAGTGCTTTTACCCCAAGTCACCTGCCAGCTCCACATTTCTTTTGGTTCTCAATTTAATATAGCCAGAGCCTACTGGGTACTGTGTCACGTTCATAATTCCAGGACTTGGGAGATGGAGGCAGAATGATCATGAGTTCAAGGTCAACCTAAGCTAGAGTTTGAGACCAGCCTTTGACACAGGAGACACACACACACACACAAACACACACACACACACACACACTGTAGGCAGAATTCGACCGGGTTTCATTATCTCCTTTGATTTAGGCCTTGGTTATCCGTATTCACATGGGTAGAATATTATGAGTTTGCTCTCTACCTTTTCCCTCACTGCAGTCTGTTCCCAACTTAGGAGCCATTGTGATACTTTTAAATCACAACTAAACTCCATCATTCTCTTCTCCACTCAAAAGCTTCTGGTTTTATCCTATCTTATTACAATTCAGAGCTGTTTTCCTGGCTTGCAGAGCCCCCTGTATGATGTTTCCTTTTTGCTTTGTCACCTGAATTTTCCTTCTGTGTACTCTTTCTGACTATACTGGAATCTTAGCTTTCCTCAACCACAGTGTGCTGCTGTTCTCAGGATCTTTGCACTTGCTAGTCTTTCTAGCTAAAATACTCTGCCCTCAGAGTTTCAAGGTTTTATCCCCTTTTGTTCATTTACGTATCTGCCTAAGTGAGACATCAGGGAAGCCTTTGTTGACCATTTGACTAAAAGTAATGCCACCTTCAATCTCAGTTTACTGCCTTTCTTAACTCCTCAAATGATACAAAACTATTTGAACATTTGTCTTTATAATCTTCAGAATGTAAGCCCATAAAAGTATCATTGCTGCCAGTTGTAGTGGCTCATGCTTTTAAACCCAGCACTTGGGAGGCAGATGCAGTCAGATCTCTATCTCTGAGTTCGAGGCCACCTTGTCTACATAGTTCCTGGTTAACCAGAGCTACATTGTGGATAAACAAACAAACAAAAACCCAGTAATAACAAAAAGTATCATAGTCATTTTTTGTTCATTGTTGCAGTCTAATCTCTAGAGTGTTGTCTGGAACAAAGTAGATACTTTAATTTCTGATAAATGAGTGACCTCTTCTGTAATTCAGGCTGGCCTCACACTTGTATAGCCAGGCCAGCTCAAACTCAGGATCTTCTTCCCTGTCTCTCGGGTGCTAGGATTATAGTAGTACACTACCATTCCCAGCAACAAGGAAGTTCTTAATTTGAAGGTCTTAAAACTTACATACAATAGATATTTAATTTATTTTACTTCTTATAGCAAATATCTTTTATTTTCCACTATACATATATTTGTGTGTATAAGTCAAGTCACTTTATAACATAAAATCATTTTTTTGTTTTATTTTTTGCACCTAGTATACATATGGAGAGTAGAAAACGACTTGTGGGCGCTGGGGGATCAAACTTAGGTCATCAGGCTTGACAGCAGGTGCTTTTACCCACTGAACCACCTTACCGGCTCATAAAAACTATTTATTAAGCTGGATGTGGTGGCATATTCCTGTAATTCATGAGGCTGAGGCTGAAGGATCTCTGAGTTAGAGGCCAGACTGGGCAATATAGTAAAAACTGCCTAAAGCAATTTGTTATGCCATTATGTACTTTGATGTTACTATGTAAATATGTACTTAATACTTAAATTTTTTTTATATATAGGCATTCAAATCAGCAGAAAAGAAAACAAAGCAAACCTTAAAAGAAGTACAAACAGTTACTTCTATCCAAAAAGCAAGAAAAGTATATTGGTAAGTGTTCTGCTTTCTTTTTTTTCTTTTTATCAGAATTATGCAAATTATTTAGAAAGCCAATCAATTATGCAGAACTAGCTATAAAACCAGTAGTTTGTAATTCTTCCTCCTTATCATTGCCTAGTCTCCAAGGAAACTACTTTTTAGTTTTAACTCTATTTATTTACTTCTATTCATTCATTTATTGTGGGGTGTGTTGGTGTGTAAATGGGGAAACATTTGGAGGTCAGAAGACAGCTTTCAGGAGTTGTTTCTCTCCCTCCATTATGCTAGTCCTGGAGCTTGAACTCAGGTTTGGTGGCAGTACCTTTACCTACTGCGCCATCTCTCCAGCCTTCACTTTTAGCTCTTTTAGGTCTGCTATATTGTAGTTCTTTTATATTCTGCTATTTCTCTCTGCAGTAGCTTATATTACTACTTCAAGGTTTTTGTTGCTCTGCAGTCCTTCATTGACCTCTCATTATGGAAGATGAGAATTTTATCTTCTTTCTGTTGTATTATGCTACATACAGACATTTTTGTCAAGACTGATAATCAGCTTTAACATTTTTCATTCTTACGGATTATTCAGTTTTAATCACAGCTGAGCCATGTAATATTCTATCTTCCTTCTTTGCTCATTTTTCTGTTACTGCTATCTTTCTTAGCGTTCAAAAAAATTATTTAGGGCTGGAGAAATTGCTCAGTGCGTATTGTATGCTTGCAAAGGACTTGAGTTCAGTTCCCACCACTACTTTGGGCAGTTTATAGCCACCTGTAACTCCAGCCGTGTAACTAATGTACACACACAACACACCACACACACACAGAAAATTAAAAATAAAACACACCTTTAAAAATTGTTTAATTTGCCAGGCGATGGTGGTACACGCCTTTATTTAATCCCAGCACTTGGGAGGCAGAGGCAAGTGGATCTCTGTGAGTTCAAGGCCAGCTTGGTCTACAGAGTGAGCTTTAGGACAGCCAGAGTTACAACAGAGAAACCCTGTCTCAAAAAAACAGTAACTAAATAAATAAATAGTTTAATTTGCTTTTTTTTTTTTTTTTTTTTTTTTTGTATCACAAATTTAGTGTCAAACTTTCAACTATATTCAAATACATTAGTATTCCATTAGTATTACTTTTGGGCTATGTCAAAGATCTCTCTTAGTTTTATTTATGTTGTGGTGCTAGACTTGAATCCAAGCCTTCACACGTTAGGTCACACGCTTACTCTTGGAGATTTTCTGACTTCTATATATATTTTGTTACTGTTTGTTTGCTTTTTGAGACAGGGTTTCTCTGTATAGCCCTGGCTGTCCTGGAACTTATTCTGTGCACCCTGCTGATCTTGAACTCAGCTTCACCTGCCTCTGCCTCCTGAGTGCTGGGATTACAAGCTAGTGCCCACCTACCCCCACCATGGCCTGCCCTGTGCCCCAGGTCTCCAGCCTCTGGCCTTGGATGTGTTTAGCAGGCTGCCTGCAGCCAGAGCTCTAGCTCCAGCTCCTCAGCCATTCCAGCAGTTGATGCTCTGTGTATTTGTCTGTGCCTTCTGCATGCTGTAGAGCTCGCTTTCCTTCCTTTAGAATTTCATGGTGAGAAGGGTTGGTGAAGATGTTTTCATTCATACTGAATATTTTGTGGGCCGTTTTAGTTTGGAAACTTAAGTTCTGAGACATTTTCTTGACAG
Source organism: Cricetomys ansorgei (assembly GCA_026225945.1). Classification (NCBI taxonomy): domain Eukaryota; kingdom Metazoa; phylum Chordata; class Mammalia; order Rodentia; family Nesomyidae; genus Cricetomys; species Cricetomys ansorgei. The sequence continues at coordinate 24,607,502 of JAMJFZ010001131.1, read as the reverse complement.
TCATTGCCCCCCATATTTAATGTGTGTGTGTGAGGGGGTGAAGGCATGCCTGTAGGGATTGAATTCAAAGGCAAGTATCTTTCCCAACTCAGTCATCTTGCTGGCCCCTTCATATAGTTCTCTTAATGTATTTTTCCTTTTTCTGGTTTTAATATGGGACCTCCTGAGTGGGTTCTTGAATTTTTTCAGTTTTCAAATCTTTGTCTTTTTTTTTCTAAGTCTTCAACTTTATCTTTCAATCCTTACACATAATTTTTCTTCTCACCCCACATCTGTCTCTCTTGTATATGCACACAGCTCTGCACACCCGAAGTCAACAGACTTCTGTTGCTCTCTACTATTTTTTTTTTTGAGACAGGTTCTGGTTGGTCTGGAATTTGTTGTGTAGACAAGGCTGGCCTTAACTCACAGATGGGCCTGCCTATGCTTCCTTAGTGCTTGGATTAAAGTTGTGTACTAACACACCTGGCTTTACATTTCTAATTATTAATTATAGTCCTCATGTTGTACATTAGATCTATAGATGTGTTCAGCCTGCATAACTATAATTCTGTAACCTTAGAATTTTATTTGCCTTACGACCTTGCTTTCCTACCCTCCTTTTTTCTGGTAATTTAATCTCCAGTTTTCATAGTAGAGATAGTCCTTAGTATCTGGTGCCCTTTGTTTGTCACATTTAGAATAGGATATTAAAATGTTAAAGAGATATTCTGTGAGTGGTTGGGCTTGTGACATGATCTTCATTACCTGTTTTGTGAAAAACTTCTGTCTTTAGCTTTTTGTCTTTTATCTGGCCTCATCTTGCAAAACTTTTTTTTTCCTGTCCTGCTTGTAAGGCTGTCGCAATGTAAGGAGCGCAGTGGGAATAATACGTGGTGGGGGTAGTAGTGTCCGTCATGTCAGAGCTTTAGTGTTTCTGTTTGATGTTTAATGTATGCTGCATGTTAGGGCTAGGAGAGAACAGACTTTCAGCCGGTCCTCCTGTTTGTAACTGCATCTTAAATCACTCTCTCTCTCTCTCTTTTTTTTTTTTTTGGTTTTTTGAGACAGTTTCTCTGTTATAACTCTGGCTGTCCTGGAACTCACTCTGTAGACCAGGCTGACCTTGAACTCACAGAGATCTGCCTGCCCCTGCCTCCTGAGTGCTGGGATTAAATAAAGGTGTGAGCCACCGACTGGCCAAAACTCTATTTTTTTTAAGTTGCTGCTTTTTGTTTGTTTTGAGGCAGGTTTCCCCGTGTGGCCTAGACTAGCCTTGAGCTTGCGATCCTTCGACTCGTGTCTTAGAAGCAACGCATCTCATTTATGTTGACAGTTTCTGAGTGTTATCTTCCAAGACAGGCTTTCCTGGGTTCTAGTGTCAGTTTAGGACTCGGCTTCCGGAGTCTGATTTGATCACTTGTTCTGCATTTATCAAACTTTTGTTGTATTTTTTTGTTTTCCTTCTCTTTCTGCTTGGTTTGATCTTATTTTACATCTCTGTGGATCAGATTGGCCTATGATCTTCATTTCTTGTGTTCTTGTCAGTTACTCATATCAAGGTCATATTGCCTCATAAAACAAGTTAGAAACATTCTGTTTGAATTGTCTTTAAATGTGGATAGAATTTACCTGTAAAATAGAGCAGTCAGGAAACTTTTCTTATGGGAAAGTTTCAAAAGTGTACATGGTGGAGCACACTTGTAATCCCAGAACAGGGAGAGGAAGGCAGATCTCTGAGATAGAGGCCAGCCTTGTCCACTGAGTGACTTGTAAGACAGCCTGGGCTACACAGAGAAACTGTATCTCAAAAACAAACAAAAAGTAAGTGTTCCATTACAAATTCAAATTCTTTATGAATCTTTTAAAAGAAAAAGTCTGTCTGTCTGTCTATTTTTGGCTGATCTGGAACTCACGTGTAGGCCAAGCTGGCCATGAACTTACAATGTCCCTGCCATAGCCTCCCAAATACTCCAGGTTATAGACCTTCATCACTCAAACCTGGCTTTCTTTATAGAATTTGACTGTTTTAGATTCTGTAGTTTTAATGAGCACCTTTTTTCTTAGAAAGTTTATCATTCTACTTAAGAACTTAGTATAATTATAGAATTGTCCATTTCTCCTTTTCTGCCACTTTTGCTCTGTGTGAGACTGCAAGTGATACAAATGTGGAGCTGCTTTCTACTTGGGCTTCTTTTCATTAGTGTGTGCGCTCTATATCTTTCCTGTCTCTTTATTGAGCCTTTCCATAACATATATTTTATATACATATAACACACACACAAACACACGCCACTATGACTGTTGGTTTTTAGTCTGGTAGTTTTCCATGTTTTACTGAGGGCAGTTAGTATATTACTGCATACAACCCCTTGTTATTTAGGGCTTACATGTACCCATTTTTTATTTGTTCTCTGTTCCATTTGTCCTCTGTTTGTTTTCTTTATTGCACTTTGTATATTAGCTATTTCTATATTAGTTGCTTTTCTCATCATTGTGACAAAATACCAAGAAAAGTCAATTTACGGAAAGGTTTATTAGCCCAGCGGTGGTGGCATGCACCTTTAATCCCAGCACACAGGAGGCAGAGGCAGGTGGATCTCTGTGAGTTCAAGACCAGCCTTGTCTACAGAGTGAGTTCCAGGACAGCCATAGTTACAACAGAAAAACCCTGTCTCGGGGGAAAAATAGGGGGTGGGGGGCACTTCAAAGAAACAGGTCAATCATCTGAGCTTCAGATAAAGCAGGAAGATCAAAAGTCTAGGCCAACCTGGGCTACATTTGCCCAGAGTGATGAAACAGACCTGTAATCTCAGCGCTACAGAGGCTGAAGCAGGACAATGTCAAGTTTGAGGCTAGCCTGTGCTGCATAGCAAAACTGTCTAAAAGGCAAGGAAGGAAGAGATAAAACTGGAAGATAGAAGGAGACTCCCTATCCTTGCCTCTGCCTGGTCCACATCTCCAATGAACTGCCATTCTCTTTTTTAATTAGTCTCTTACATTAGCTGCTTCCTAACTCTGAGAACTCTCATGCGTGAAGTTGCCTATAATTATCAAATCTGCAACATAAGGAACACTTTTCTGACTTTAACCTTTAAAAATATTTCTTTTTAACCATCAAAGTACCTAGCACTTGCAAGACAGGAAACAGAGCTCAGAATGAGTCACTGTGGACAGGAAGTGGCATCTGAGATGAGTCAGAGTGAAGGGCAGGCAAGAATCAGAGGAAATTGGCAGAGTGAGTCAGAGAGGATATGCCCAACTGTCATGATAGAAAAGCAGACTCTCAGCTCAGTCTGAGGCACACAGAAGACAAAACAAAGAAGCAGAGACATAGGAGCAGTCTGAGCAGTCTGAAGCAGGCACACAGAGGCTAAGACACAGAGGCAGAGACATGGAAGTAGTCTGAGGTGTCTGACGCAGAGACACAGAGGCAATTCAGCAGAAGTAGTATCAGATGGGAAGAATGAGTCAGTTTGAAGCTGAGCAGAGCAGTTCAGTCAGAGAAGTTGTGGGAGTCAGCCAGAGTCTGCCAGAGTCAGAAGAGGTCAGCAGAAACAGCCAGCCAGCTCAGAAGGTCAGTGTGAACCAGCATCGTGGAGAAGAGTTTGAGCTGGAGCAGTGAGCGAGTTGATCAGTGCAGCTCTGAGTTCAGAAGAAGCTTGTCAGAGTGACTCAGTCAGCAGTGAGTCTCAGAGGTTTATTACATTGTATGGAGGCTGAGGCTGAGGCTGAAGCTTCTAGTGCTAGGCTTAAATGTTCGAGATTGTACAGTGGCCAGAATGCTCCAGGGCTTGAATTAGCCAAGGAAAAAGCTGCCTTTTGCCATGAATCTCTGGATACAACTTTGTCTTTTGAGAAAAGCTATAGTATACTCTTGGAGGGGAAGGGGATGTCAGGAGACTGGTGAGGTATCAGGTAGCCCAGGGAGGCACTGAGCTTTGGTTCTCTTGGCTCACCCTCCCAAGTGCTAGGCTTACAGGTGTGTACCACCCCACCAGGCACAATTTCTTGCTTTATCAGTGGTCCAGAGCCCATGTAGTATCCCACTGAAGGAAAGCTAAATTTTAGAGCATATACTGTTTGCCCTTTTGATTTCTGTAATTAACTCATTGTTATGGCACCCTTAAGTTTGAGAATGCTACCTGTATAGAGTAAAAAAATAATTTAGGGGCTAGACGGATGGTTTAGGGGTTAAGAACAATTACTGCTCTTCCAGAGAACTGGAGTAAAGTTCTCAGCACCCACATTGGGCAGCTTACAATCTTCTGTAACTCCAACTCCAAGAGCTTCAACACCCTCTTTTGGACTCTGTGGGCACCTGCATTCAGTGTACATATCCATATACAGATACACACATACACATATCATTTACATTTTTTAAAGAAGTAAATAGAAATAGCTTGGTTTGTGGGTTGTTGTTGTTTCCAGATGGGCTAATATAGCCTAAGCTAGCCTTAAACTCAATATGTAGCTGTGGCTGGTCTTGAAAAACTTCTCCTGCCTCATCTTCCAAGTGCTAGGAATATAGGTATGTCTCACCCCACCATACCTAGTAAGATAACTTGTTCATAAGAATTTAGTTCCTCCTCTTCCTCCTTTCCACGTTGTCCCTTCTCCCCCTTCCCTTACCAGAGACAAGGGTCTCATTGCATCACAGATGGCCGAAACTCTTGAGATTCCTTTTCCCTGCCTCCTCAGTGCTGTCGTGCACCACCGTGACTGGCCAGAATTTAGTTTCTTCTAAAAGTGTTGTAAAAAATATATTTATTACAAGTTTCTAGTAAAATTTGCTTGGTCCTTGAACAGTGATTGTACCATTGGATTGTTGATATCTTGTTCTGTACAGGCACATAAGCTTCCTGTTTTGTTGTATTTTGTTTTTAAAATGGTATGAATTCAGGAAGCAGGAAAAAATATGTTAACTTTGTTTTCTTTCAACTTGATAGGTTTGAGAAATTTCTGTGGTTCATTAGCTCAGAGAACTATCTAATTATAGGTGGTCGAGATCAACAACAGAATGAAATCATCGTGAAAAGATACTTGACACCAGGTAAGATTAAAATTCTATGAAATTTTCTCTTAGGTGATTTATTAGTTATTTCACTAATAGGCACTGGCTTTCATCTTATACTCTGTTTGACAGAATTAATTAGTGAAGATTTAATGTTGTAAGGCTTACATTTGTTGAAGAAGTCTTTGCTTCTTCTTGTTAAGTAGGTATTGCAAAAGTAGTATCTCTGAGTTAATCTGTGTTGTTGAACTTTGGGTCTTCAACTATATTTAGTAAATAGTTTCCAGTTCTTCAAGTCATAGTGGATCCAATTTTGTAAAGCTTACTACTTTCCAACTACAAATAACACTTAAAGCTGGGTGTGCAGTACATGCCTGTAGTTGCAGCTGCTAGAGAGGCTAAATCAAGAGGATCACTTGATCCCACAAGTTCCAGAATAACCTAAGTAGCATAAGGAGACACTGTTTCTAAAGCAGAAAAGAAGAAGCCTGGAGAGATGGCTCACCAGTTAAGAGCACCTTGGGTCTCTTGCAATGGACCTGAGTTTAGTTCCCAGCAATGGTGGCCTACAAACACCTCTAACTACAGTTCCAGAGGATCTGATGCCCTTTTTTCCCTTCTGTGGACACTACATGAAGGTGGTTCATTTGCATACATACAGGTAGAACATTCATACACATAAAACTTTAAAATAAAGTAAAAATTGAGAAGAAAACAAAACATGCAAAAGAAATAGAACTTGAAATATCATTTCCCATTTATCTTTATTTAAGGAGACATTTATGTGCATGCTGATCTTCATGGAGCTACCAGCTGTGTAATAAAGAATCCAACAGGTAATATATTTCCATTATCTGGAATTTTCTTTCCTTAACATGGTTTTATTTTTTTATTTTTAGTTACGTGTGTGTGTGTGTGTGTGTGTGTGTGTGTGTGTGTGTGTGTGTGTGTGCACATGTGACCCATACAAGGGCCCGTTGAGTCCAGAAGAGAACATTGAATTCCCTGGAGGTAGAGTCACAGCTGGGCTCTGGGGACCGACCTCAGGTCTTAACTGTTGAGCCATCTCTTTGGCCTCCTGAAAACATTTTTAATGTAACTGGCAATCGAGAATTAATATTCAGCCCCCAAAAGAAATGAAGAGAGATGTAATGATATAAGAACATTGCATGAACGTCATAAAGTTTTGTGTCTGGCAATTCTGTCCTGTAGTGCATGAAGGAAAACCAGATAGTAATGGGGCAGGTAGACATAGGTATTTGGAAATGTCAACACCAAACCTAAATAGAATAACGAAACAGTAGACTAAGAAGGAAATAGACTTGAACAGATTGATAGCTAAACCTAACATCTCAAGAGCACTTTGCCTAAGAAGTATACAGAGAATGCACTCTATATAGATCATATGATAGAAGAAATAGAAAACTGAAAGAAGTCCATAACAAGTCTCATAAAGAGATTAAGCTAGGTAATAAATGAACAAGAAAGCTTCATAAAGAAAAACCTAGGGCTGGAGAGATGGCTCAGTGGGTAAGTGCTCTCCCAGAGGTCCTGAGTTCAATTCCCAGCAACCACATAGTGGCTCACAACCATCTGTAATAGGATATGATGCCCTCTCTGGCATGCAGGTGTACATGCAGATAGAGCGCTCATATAAACAAATAAATCTTTAAAAAAAAAAAGAAATAAAATCCCAGACTCAGATACCTTCTTGATGAATTATAGTAATGTTTTACTGAAAATACACACACACACACACACACACACACACACACACACACACACACACACGTTAAATACTAGTGCTTCAAAAATTCTTCCCCCCAAATAGGAGAGATAGAACACTTTGTAATTCATTCTATTAGACAGTATTTCTCTAGCAATAAAGCCAGACAAGTATATCACTAGAAAAACAGCAACTTCACTTAGAATTTAGACACAGACAAAGTATGAGCAACCTGAACCCAGCAGCATATTAAAAAGATCATACACCATGTGATTTATTCCAGGATTTCAATTGGTATAGAAAAATTGGTAAGCTGCATGTGGTCGTGCACATATATGATTTCAGTACGCGCGGGTTGGGACCAGAGTATCTCCAAAGGCCGACCTTTATTACATAGTAAGATTTTGGTCTTAAAGCAAGTCATTTGATGTGGATGAAGATAGCCCCAGGCTAGTGGCCCATGGTGCTATGAGAAATCAGGCTGAGCAAGCCATGATGAGCAAGCAGTAAGCAGCACTCCATGACCCCTGTATCAGCTCCTTCAGTTCCCACTCTGTTTGAGTTCCTTAGCTTGCCTCAGTGGACTGTGACCCTGGATATGTAATCCAAATAGCCTTTTCTCTCCAAGCTGCTTATTTTTGGTCATGGTGTTTTATCACAGCAATAGAAATAGAAACCCAAACTAAGACAGAAACAAAATAAAATTTAAATGCTCAAATTGACAAGAAAGAAGTAAAAACTCTTTTACCCAAACTATGATTTATTTATTAATTAATTAATTTATATTGTTTGCTTTGTGTGTATGTGCACGCGCATGGTCTTTTTGTTTGTTTGGTTTTTGTTTCTGGAGGCAGGGTGTCTATAGTTCTGGTTTGCCTGGAACTCATTATGTAGACAAGACTGGCCTCCAATTCTCAGAGATCCACCTGCCTCTGCCTCCTGAGTGCTGGGATTAAGGGTGTGCACCACGAAGCCCACCCTTATTCTTATATTCTGTTAAAACTTAAGGAAATTACTAGAATTTTAGAGTTATAATACAAGCAACAATGTCCACATAGCCCCAAAATAAGTTGTAGCCAAGCATGGTGGCACAGGCCTGTAGCCTAGCAATTGTGAAGTAGACGCAGGACAGTCAGGTGTTTGAGGTCATTCTTAACCAGCGTGGGGTATGTGAGACCCTGTATCAAAAAAGGAAAATATATGCTAGTGTTGTAGTTGCTTCTCTGTTACTGTGGTAAAACACCATGATCAAAGCAGCTTATTAAAGAGTTAAGTAGGCTTACGTTTCCAGAAAGTTAGTAGTTTTTGATGATGGACATGCTACCAAAGGTGTGGAGGCAGGTGCCTAGCGCTGAGAGCTCACATCCAGACCACACAGGAGTCAGAGAAGAGCACATCGGGGATGGCAGGAGGCTTGGAACCTTCAGGCCACCCCAGTGACACACCTCCTTCAACAAGGTTACAGCCCCTAACCCTCCCCAAATAGCCACCAACTGGGAATCTAATATTCAAATGCTGAGATTTATGGGGGGGGGCACCTCATTGAAACCCTCCCACAGCTAGTAATGAATAAACTGATAAACTAGACTTAATAACATTTAAAAAAACGTACTGAGTGTGAGGACGTAGCTCAGTTAGGGGAGTGCTGCCTAACGTGAATTTGTCTCCAGGGCCACATAGACCAGGTATGATGGTGCATGCCTGTAATCCTAGCATTCAGGAAGTAGAGGTGAAAGGATCAGAAATTCAAAGTAATCCTCAGCTACATAGCAAGTTTGAGGCTTGCCTGGGCTATATAAGACCTTGTCTTTAAAAACAAAGAAAGAAACAGGACATAGGTTATGGCTCAATGGTACAGTACTTTTCTAACATGCATAAAGCCCTAGCTTTTAATCCATAAGACTATAAAATTAGTAATAAACTTGTCAAGATATAGAAGGCTATAGGTAAAATCTGTAAAATATTAAAGTAAAGAAAGCCAGGTTTGGCAGATCATACCTATAATCCCAGGAGCAGAGGCAGGAGGACCACTCTAAGTTCTAGGCTAGCCAAGTCTACATATCAAGTTCCAGACTAAACACAAAAAGCTAAATATAATTCCATTTGTCTGAACTTATCAAAATAGCGACAGAGAGTAATTCAGTGATTGTAGGTAGCTGAGTTTTGAAAGGAAGTAAGAGTGATACTAATACATTCGAGGTTGCTTTTGGGGTGACGAAAATGTTTTGAAATTATATAGTGGTGATGGTCTTGATGAATTATCTCATACACGCACACACATAACACACACACACACACAAATAAATAAGTATGATAATAAAAAACTTTTGGTCCTTAACATTGCAACAACAGGTAAGTAGATAGGTAGATATTATGTTGAAAAAAATGTGGTATAAATACTTAAGATAGAAGATGATTGAAAGCCGGGCGGTAGTGACTGCGCCTTTAATCCCAGCACTTAGAAAGCAGAGGCAGGCCTGTTCTACAGAGTGAGTTTCAGGACAGCCAGAGTTACAGCAGAGGAATCATATCTTGAAATGACCGTGTTAAGCGTAACTTTGACTTCTTGCTGTAGAAGCCTGTACTTTGGTATTGAAACGTAGCGTTGCTGTTCCAGGAGAACCCATCCCTCCACGGACCTTGACTGAAGCAGGCACAATGGCGCTTTGCTACAGTGCTGCCTGGGATGCACGTGTTATCACTAGTGCTTGGTGGGTGTACCATCATCAGGTAATAAGGGCTGGGTCACTTCCTTAATCTCCTAAGAGCTATGCCTGTTTACAGATGATCAAGATGTAGAAGGCAGACGTACCTACCTTGATAAAGCTTATGGTTAAGCAGTAAAGAAAAATGTATGCAATACCAGGGAGCAAGTCCTGTGAAGAAGAAAACAATTTTTTCTTTTAGTTTTTTAAGGCAGGGTCTCACTAGCCTTGGCTGGCCTGGAACTTGCTATATATATCAGGCTGGTGTATTTGCCTGCCTCTGCTTCCTAAGTGCTTGGATTAAAGGCATGCACACCACAGCCAGCTAAGAAGAAAAATTTTAAAGCAAACAATGGGATAGAGTCATAGGGGCTACCATTTTGAATAAAATGACCGGTATTGGCAGAGTCTTTTCCAGGAGAGTAAAATTTGAAAAAAGAGCTCAATGTAAACAGTGACCCATGGAGTTACACTGGGTAGAGAATGTTGTAGTAATACCTGGAATGTTGAACTAAAAAATCTTTTTTCTGTTCATCTTGGTTGGAATTTTCTAAGCAAGTGCCCTTAGCCCTCTTTTTCCACTTTTACTTTGTGGTGATATCTAAGTTCCCCCAGCTGGCACTGAACTCACTTTATATCCAGACAGGACTTGAACTTTCAGTCTCTGCCTCAGCCATCCAGGTCACTGGGACCACAGGCCTGTGCCGCCAAGCCCAGCTGTTAGTGCTGTTTTGATGTTACTCTATTTCATATTTGACTTCCCTTTGCAAATACATCCACATTTTCAAGAGTTATATTTAATAATGATACACTAATTCTACAAGAGTCAAAAATTACGTGATAGGAGAAAAAATCAATTTCATTCTCATCCTTAATTTACTTCACTTTATATTTATGGTGTTACTTGCTGCTCCGTGGTTGGGTGTTAGGTGATTAATGCTTGAGGGGGCAATACTTACACATCTACTATTAACTAAAGTGGCTTTCTAACTGTTTATAACTAAAAGGGTACATTTAGGGGATTCATAAGTATGTAAAGTCTTCGGAATAAGCTCCTTTGCTTTACCAAACTGTACATTTTTTAAAATTCTGTTATATTTATATTCTTCAAGGAAAAACTGTTTTAGCAGCCAGGGAGTTGGCCCAGTCAGTAAGAGCCCTTGTCATCAAGCTTGATAACCTACCTGAGTTCAGTCCCCGGGACCCACATGGTGGGAGGAGAGAACCAACTCGGCGACCTGTCCTCTGTTCTCCACAGCATACACAGGAGGGCATGCACACACAAAATAAAATTGTTGAAATTTGGTGACTGGGGAGATGTCTCAGCAAAGAACCCAGCCAGGTTCCATTCCTATCGCCGTATCCGGCAACTCACACTACCAGTGACCCCAGCTCCAGGGGATCCCGCACTCTCTTCTGACCTCTTCAGCCACCTGCACTCAAATGCACATGCTTACACACAAACACACAGACATAACTAAAAAGCTTTCAAAATATTTTTTAAGGAAAAGAAAAGCTGTTTTACCATCAAAAAGAATCCAGAAAAGGATTTTAGTAAACATAACTTTATCTTCCTGTAAGGTTTTGTGGTGAGCTCATTAAACTTGCTCATCTCTTGCTGTCAAGCATGTCTGTCACTGGAGAGCTGTGTCTGTGACTCAGCTTTGACAGTTTCTGCTAAATAATGATTATTCCCTCCTCTGCATAGAAAAAAACTTATTAAAAGAATATCTAAAAAGACTAAATATGTGACTCAGTTGGGTAGAGTGCATTCCCATCAAGCACAAAGCCCTGGGTTTAATCCCCAAGACCACTGAAAGGAGGCTTGGTAGGACACATCCTAGCAGTCAGGAGGTGGAGGGATTGGAAGTTCAAGGTCATCCTCAGTTACACAGCAGGTTCAAGGCTGGCCTGTGAGACCTGAGAGCTGTCTCAATTTTTTCTCTTTAGCTAAGAATGTAATGTATTATTGTGTTCCTCAGGTGTCTAAAACAGCACCAACCGGAGAATATTTGACAACAGGAAGCTTCATGATAAGAGGTAACAGCTTAACATGGAAAACATCTCTAACTCGGATTGTGGAGAGGAGGCCATTTACAGATATTCTTAAGAGTGGAAGTGGGTTGTTGTAATGCACACAATTACGTAATTGTAATTTCATACAAATCCTGTTGTGACATAAGGGAATTTCTGCTTCGGCATGGCAAATTCAGCATTTGTAATGTCGTCATACATTTATTGATGAGAATGTATTTCACGTAGTTTTAGTTTTGAGAATTATAACTGAATTTAGTTATAAGAATTATAATTATGCTGGACTGTGGTGGCACACGGCGCAGGAAGCAGAGTAGGGCGGATCTCTGTGAATTTGAGGACAGAGTGAGTTCCAGGACAGCCAGAGTTACAACAGAGAAACCCTGTCTCGAAAAACCAAAAAGAAAAAAAGAAGATGAATTATATATAGCCTGACCGAAATAGGTCAGGGTCAAACAAACCCCAGTGATGGAGCAAGCGCTCATACCTCGGTAACTGTCCTGTACATCACAGCAGATTCTGTAAACGTTCATGTTACAGTACAAGGGAAAAGTGCATATAATCATTGGTACGGAGTATTTTCAGACCAGAGAAATAGAGAAAGCTGATTTTTATAATATTAATTTTTATCATCTTCTATAGGAAAAAAGAATTTCCTTCCTCCTTCATATCTAATGCTGGGGTTTAGCTTCCTTTTTAAGGTAATCTTCATTTCTTTGGGCTTACTTTTATAACTCTTATTAAAGTTCCAGCATTGAGGAAGAACTGTTTTTCTAGGTAGATGAGTCTTGTGTCTGGAGACATCGAGGTGAACGAAAAGTCAGAGTGCAGGATGAAGACATGGAAACACTGACAAGTTGCACAAGTGAAGTCCTGTCAGAAGAAATGGAACAACTAGGTAGTGACATGTTCTAATGAATTGGCTGTGAGTTGTCTGTGTGCTTGTTATGTGCACGTGTGTGGGAGCCAGAGGACAACCCTGGGTGTTTCTCAAGCACTGTCCACTTTTCTCTGGAGACTGGGTTTCTTACTGTCCGGAGCTTGCTGACTGGGCATATCTCTGTGCCTGAAAGCCAAGCACTTTACCAACTAAGTCTTTATCTTCCCAGCCAGGCTTGTGACTTTTTTTCCTCTTGAGATAAGATACCACTATGCAGCTCTGGATTGCCTAGAAATTGTCAAATGGGTCAGGCTGGCATTGGACTTGCATCCAAGTGCTAGGATTACAGGATTCGCCATCATATATATAGGCATAGATTGTGACTTTCACTCTCTAGTTTTATTTCTAAATCTTAGGTAATTGCGTCTCTTCTGTGATAACCAGAATTTCAAAAACAGCCCAAAGTGCTATCAGTTTTACGAACTCTGTCTGGAAACGCTAAGTGTGCTCCTTTTTTGCACTAGGGATGGAGAATTTATCTAATGAATTAGAAATAGTTAATTGAATTCATACCCAGAATACTTTTGGTAACATTTGAGCATTTGATGGAGTCTGTAAACATATTTAAACAGATAAAATTGGGTGCACATAAATTAACGTTTCCATTTGGGTTTAGGTTAGGAATGATGGGGAGATAGATTTATATCAGGGAAATTTCTCAGGTGAGAATTCAGTACGGGCCAGGCGTCGACTGTCATCCTGACTCCCGTGTCATCCTGGAGAGAATGCGTCTTGACTACTTCTGTAGTTGTTTCTCCTGGGTCACTCTTTGTTTAGAGTCCTAACTACTCTGCTGTTAGATTCTGTGGCGTGACGCATGGCCTGTCCCAAGATGGCAGTTGTGCCGGTGGTTGTTACCAGTGTTCTCCTCTCCAATGTGTGAGGCTAGTTACACAATAATACACCGCTTTTGTTCACACATCAACTAAGCTGCAGAATTTACACAGCTACTTTTATTGTCTTGCCTTTTGGAAGTAGTGTGACAGACAACTTGGGTTTGTTACAGAAGTAATAGCACTATCCAAAAGGAGTTGTGGTTAAAAGATCTTGAAGGTCATGTGAGGACTATCCTTTTGTGAGAATAGAGTACTGCAGCACCTTGTGGAGATGATGACGAGTTTTCCTGGTGACCCTTAGGCGTGCATACTGACTTTCCTTGTGGGAATTCTACAGAAGGGGGTGACAGCAGTGAAGAAGATAAGGAGGAATCACATGGGACTCCTGTAGAAGTAGAACTCGTGACTCAGATTGACCAAGAGGATGCTGCTGTTCAGAGTGCTAGAAATGAACTCAGTGAGGAATTAATACAGGAAGAAAGCTCTGAAGATGGAGAATCCAGAGAAGCTACAAAAGACCAAGAGCCCATTGGTGAAATGAAGGGTGAGGAAGAAGACACTTTCGACTATCCCGATACTACCATTGACTTGTCCCACCTTCAGTCCCAAAGGTAACTTTAAAAAGAATTTAGCTTTTTATTTTCTAGACTGGAATGATACTGAGTAGTCCTTCTAAGACAGTAGCACTAAGCTTGCCTTCCTGCTCTCGGTCACTCTTCCTGTGGTGATGCTCGGTGTTATTCAGTGCTTTCACCCTCCTCTGTGTTCTTGTTTTTCTCAGCATTTGATTGGTCTCCTGCTAGAAATGCCCAGAACCAAGGAGAAAAGCACATAAAGTAGCCAAAGTAGGTCAGTCTAGAAATAAGCAGGCTCTGGGGAAGTAGCTCAGTGTAGAGTGTTTGCTTTGCATGCTTAAAATCCTGAGTTTAAACCCCAGCATTGCAAAAGCAAATTATGAAATGTTAAGGAAAATGAATGGATCTGGAAAATAAAATATTAAGCAAAGTGATCCAAACTCAGAAAAACAAAAACAACATTCTCTCCCATATGCAGATCCTAGCCTCTAAAGTATATAGAAATATGTTCAGAGTAAAGCCTAAAATTCTAGAAAAGAAACCAGGAGAGAGTAAAAATAGGTGAGGAGGAAGCTTGGGGTGGGAGGTGTGCAGAAGGGCTCACAGAACAGGAAAGAAGAAAAGACTACAGGGAGGGGTTACCAGAGGAGCCCAGGGTAGTATCGGGAGACAGCGGGAAAGAAGACTCTACTAAAACACGCTTTACTTAAAAATGCTACACTGAGGGGCTGGGGAGATGTCTCAGAAGAAAGCATATTGCTTTGTAGGGTCCCTGAGTTTGGTTCCCAATGTTGGACCACTTACAATTGCCTGTAGCTCCAGCTCCAGGGATCCAGTGCTGTCTTCTGGCCTACATCCACTCGTATGCACATATCACATACAGACACAGATTCATGCAGGCAGTGGTGGCACACACCTTTAATCCCAGCACTCGGGAGGCAGAGGCAGACACACCTCTGTGAGTTTGAGGCCAGCCTGGTCTGCAGAGTGAGTTCCAGGACAGCCAGAGTTACAACAGAGAAAACCTGTCTCGAAAAAAAGAAAACAAAAATAGAAAAAAAAAAACCAACACAGATGCATAATCAAATATCAATCTTAAAGCTGAGTTTAGTGGTGCACACATTTAATCCCAGCAGAGGCAGGCAGATCTCTTGAGTTGGAGGCCAGCATGGTCTAGTGAGTGAGTTCAAGGACAGCCAAAGCTACACAGAGAGATCCTGTCTCACCAAACCAAAAAAATAAATAAATAAATAAAAAAGAGAGCAGCTGGTGGGGTAGGGTAGGGTGGGGAAAAGGAAAATAGTTTTAACAACAAATGCAATCTCATTTTAAACAAAAAAATGATGTCTTAGTCTTCATTGCCTTGTCACCAGTTAAACATCATTGTTGTAGCTTTTGTTGTTGCTGAAACAAGGTCTCACAGTGCAGTTCCAGGCTGCTCTGTTCTACTTGATATGTAGACTCATAGAGGTCCCCTTGCCTCTGCCTCTGGAGTGCTGGCATTAAAGGTGTGTGCCACAGAGGATGATAGCTTTCTTGTGATTAGTGGGTTGGTTGGTTGGTTGAAGAATTATTACTAGAATTCTAAAACATGGCTTAGAAATCAGACAGATGAAAATCAAGTCTTGGGCAAGCTATTCTGTTTAAGCATCGATTTCTATCTTAAAAAATGGGGTATCTCCTTCCTAGGGTTTTGATGGGGATTTTAGTGCACAGCATCTAGCAGCAGCAGATACAGAGTGAGGTTTCATCTTTACAAGAGGGTGTGCTGCTGCATACCTGAGCTAGGAACAGCAGAGGTTCAAGGTCGTCCCCAGCTACATAGGGAGTTTATGGGCAGTTTGTCTTGAAAGGAAAAGGATTTAACACACGTCACACGAAGAATAGATATAAAAGGATGGGAAGATGATTTGGTTATAGTTTGCCAATTTGAACAGTTGTAGTATTATAAGTAAGAAAATGGGGCTGGGGAGATGGCTCAGTGGTTAAGAGCCCTGGCTGCTCTACCAAAGGACTGAGGTTCAGTTCCCAGCACCCACACGGCAGCTCACAACTGTCTAACTCCATTTCCGGGGATCCGACCCCTCTCAGACACACATGCAGGCAAACACCAGTGCACACGAAGTAAAGGTGAATTCTTTTTTTTTCCTCACAAGAAGATGGGGCTGTTTTAAGACTTTGTAACTGAATGGCTTTCATAGGCTAGTAAATTCTTTTGTTTTCATAGGCCTCTGCAGAAACTGGCTTCAAAAGAAGAATCTTCTAATTCAGTAAGCTATTTTTTTAAGTTATTTTATAAAAAATTATGGTTTTATTGAATAATTTTCTTTTAAAGTTTACTTTCTGAAAAAAACAATAGTAGTGTTCTCATGTTTTTGTTTTAATAGGGTGACAGTAAATCACAGAGCCGAAGACATTTGTCAGCCAAGGAAAGAAGGTAAAGTGTGATGTGACTGCAAGTCATGCCTGACAAATCGACAGCTACACAGCACGGCTCCCTAAGTGGGAGAGAACTGACTCTCAGAGTTGCCCTCTGGCCTCAGTCACACAGCGTGTACACAAGACCCTTCATGCCCAACTCTAGCGCGTTTTTGTGTGTAAGGCGCATCTGCGCTAGTGAGCTAAGCAACAAGACGGCCTGTGGTTATGTGAGCATGTACAGCGGTTGGTGGACATGATGGATATAAACCACTTGAGTTTTTAAAAAATTTTTTTAAAGATTTGTTTTGTGTGTGTGAGTGTCTTGCCTGAATGTCTGTACGTATACCATGTTTATGTTTGCCCTCCGAGGCCAGAAGAGGGCATCAACTCTTTTGGAAGTAGAGTTAGCTACTGGGGGGATGCTGGGAGTTGAACCTGGACCTTCTGGAAGAGCAGCCAGTGCTCTTTACCTTCTCTAGCATATAATTATTAAAAATCAAATTATTATTACACTGATTTCTTTGAAGAAACTTCAGCAATTTGTAGTAATAGAAATTAATGAATTGCATTGATAATTCCATACATTCCTACACCACGCCTTGATCTTATCTCCCTTTTCCTTCCTACCCGCTCTTGCCCTTTCCTTTTGTCTTTAAGTCTAGGGTAGTAATAAAAATGAATATAAATTCAACACAAGCCCATGGGCTGGGGAGGTGAAGTATGGGCTCAGGCAGTGAAGTATTTGCTATGTAAGCAGGAGGACTCCTCACAGCTAGGAGGAAAACACAGGATTCCTGGGTCTTGCTGGCCTGCCAGCCTAGTGAGAAACCAAAAAGACAGGGCAAACCGCCAGTTCAGTGGGGGAGACCCTGTCTCGGGAGATAGGGCGGAGCACCATCCTCTGGGCTCTACACGTGCACGCACGAGACGTATCCATGAAGATACAGGAAGACTACAAGGAGAGAGAGCATTAAAACAAGGGGTGGGGGGACTGGAGAGATGGCTCAGCGGTTAGGAGCACTGGCTGCTATTCCGGAGGACTTGGGTTCAGTTCCCAGCACCCACATGGCAGCTCACAATCGTGTGTGACTCCAGTCCCAGGGAATTCAACACCCTCACACAGACATACATGCAGACAAAATGCCAATGCATGTGAAATTAAAGGATATTATTTAGAAAGGTGGGGGGAGAAACAAGGAGAGAATGGTTTGGTGCTTTGGAGAGATGATAAGCAGATTTGAGGTGAAAGAAAACTAAAGTTGCGTATATGTTATAAACTCATGGATGGCTAAGATAGAAGGTAAATTTGGGCTAAAAAGACGAGAACCTGGAATGACTAAGGACTTGGAGCTTTATGTTACCAGTGATATTATGGGAATATTTTGAAATTTTTTGGTGGGACTATGATAATAGGGAAGGACACAGATTAATAGAAATTTGGGAAAGGCCGTTCTGAGTAATCCAGAGGAAGTCTGAGAGGCGGTGAGGACCTGGGCTAAGGTAGAGGCGTTGGTGTAGAAAGACGCCAGAGCAGCAGGACGCACCTTCTCCCTTAATGTGCTCACATTCAGATACACTTACTTATTCCACAGACCAGTCAACAAGTGTACGGAGTGTTCAAGATCTGGCAAAGCCATGCTGATAGAATACTCTAAGTATCCTACATTAGTATTATTACTAATACTACTTTAGTATGTGTTCTACAAGAATACTACAGACTACTACCCAGTGTCTGTCTGAACATCAGAGTTGTTAGCTTAAATGAATGTGTAGTTGAAGAAGGATAAGCAAAGGTAATAATATTTTTGAGTCTGGATGACAGAATGGCCTTTGGAAGATTTTCAGGTCTTTCTTACTTAATTATCTGAGCCTGTTTGTACACAGTGGTCTGGTAATTATCAAGTTAAGTACAGGCCATCATAGATACTGTTCATGTTCCCTTCCCTGTTATACATCTTCTTTAGGGCACATTTCATATTCTTTTTTGTTTTGTTTTCTTTTGTTTCGAGACAGGGTTGTAACTCTGGCTGTCCTGTAGACCAGGCTGGCCTCAAACTCACAGAGATCCACCTGCCTCTGCCTACTGAGTGCTGGGATTAAAGGTGTGTGCCATCACCACCTGGCACATTTAACATTCTTAAAATTTGCTATTTCTACTTGGTTTGCATTTAGAGAAATGAAAAAGAAAAAGCTTCCAAGTGACTCAGGGGATTTAGAAGTGATAGAAGAACGGGACAAAGAAAGAGAGAGTGCTGTGCACACTGAAGCTTACCAGAACACAAGCAAAAATGTTGCAGCTGGACAGCCAATGAAAAGAGGGCAGAAGGTAATAAGGTGCTTCTGAATGATCTGTTTGGTATGGCTCACAAGTGAAGCTGGGTCTTCCTGGTGTCGTAAAGTTTAAAAGTGAAGGGCTGCTCACTCTTCAGAGGACCCAGACACTACTCCAGCACTCACTCCAGCTCCAGGAGTCCAGCACCCTTTCCAGCCTCTGCTGGGCACCAGGCATGCAAATGGTGCACAGATGTGTGTGTGCAGAACACCTGTATACATAGAATATGTATGTAACTATTTAACTTCTGTGGCTGAAGATTAGCTGGGAAGATAAGAATGTACCTGATGGAGGTGTTCATCTGGAAAGGGCTTCCACTAACACATACGAATCCCTGGCGGCAAACATGGCTGTGAAATCGTGTACTAGCCCTGAGGCTGAAATGGTAGGGAATGCCTTCCTTCATTGTTGCTACACTGGGGTCTGAAAGTTGGACAAGGCAGTCTTGGTGATGTAGATGTCATGTTCTCACTGGCAGGACCATCTGAGGGGCGTCATTTGCTTCAGACAATGGGAAACATGAGATCCATGTCTTGGGACGGTTGCCAGTGTGTGTCACAGCCTGGGCCACCTGTGGGATCTCTCAGACAAGCCTGTTCTCCAACACTCAGGGGCAGGGGCCCAAGAAAGAGGCTCACAGACAGTGGGAGAGGGGCAGTGAGCCAGACTTCTAAAGCCACTTTTATTTAAAATAAGTTGTGTTGATTTACCCTTACTTGTATGCATATCTTCTGTCCCTGAGGATGAGGCCGAGGGCTGTGGCACGCTCCTCTTCTGTCCTCCGTACTATTCTTTGCAACGGTTGGTGCCTTGCTCAAAAGCATAACTGATAGAATGAAAGAGGCATTTTATTTAAAAATATTCTTCACTGCTGATTTTTTTTTTAAATCTTCTGATTTCAGAGTAAAATGAAAAAAATGAAGGAAAAATACAAAGACCAGGATGAAGAAGATCGTGAACTTATTATGAAATTGCTGGCAGTGAGTAACATCTAAAGCCATTTCTCTTGCTTCTCAGTGACATCCAGGCTATGATGAACATTGAAACCTTAACAGTATTTGGGCCAGTGAGGCGGCTCAGCGGGTAAAGGCACATCTCACCAAGCTGGCAACCTGAGTTCAATTTCCTAGAACCCACATGCTCAAAGGAGAAAACTAGCTCCTACATGTTGTCCTCTGAACTCCACATGAGTGCCAAGGCATGCATACACTACACCCATAAACATACACAAATGTAAGGAAAAACAAAAAGCTTAGATTCAAAACATCAAAGTAAAATTATTTAGTTTTAAAAATAATTAAATTGATTTTCCCTCTTATGAATTAAAAGTCTGCAGGTTCAAACAAAGAAGAAAGGGGGAAGAAAGGAAAGAAAGGGAAAACAAAAGATGAACTTGTGAAGAAGCAGCCACAGAGGCCCAGAGGAGGACAGCAGGTTTCAGATCTCATTAGGAAGGAAACTCCAACCATCCATGATTTAACTCAGGACTTACAAGACTTAGCTGCAGATGAACCACATGATGACAAGGTGAGTCGGGGCAAACAGAGCATGGGGCTGACGAGGCTGTCCAAGGTAAGCCAGTCTTCATCCTAGAAGCAAAGCCTGGAAGACTAAAATTAACTCATAAAAACCGGTAGCTGATAAATTTATTAGAAGTCTTTGGAAAATTAGTTTGGGGCTAGAAAGATGACTTTCTGTAAGGTGTTTGCCCGAGGGCCTGAGTTCTATCCCAGAACTGGGTGTAGTTTCTGTGCCTGTGACCCCAGCACAGGGAGGCTTGCTGGCCAAGGGAGCAAAGCCCACTCAGCAAGCTCCAGGCCAATGAGAGATCGTATCTTAAACTGCCTGGTGTTCCTGAAGATGACACCCAGGATTGCTTCTAATCTCCACGGGCGCAGGACACGTGTGGACACGCGCATACATGCACATAGCACACACTAAGTAACAATTTATGGGAGAGGCTTTACATGATTCCAATGGATCTCAGTTTAAGAGAAAGAATTGGGCTTATCTTGAGTAGAAAATAAATTTTTACTTCTGTAAGCTTTTCTATAGGATTATAAGCTTTCTTGTGTTGCATAATAATAAAATAACTGTTGTCAGGGGTTAAGTCTCAGTTACAGAAGGAAGAAGAATGTAACATTTTTTCCAGCTGAGGTAGTTACTTAATTGCTTTAATCAAATAAATGGTTTAAAAGCTACAGTTAAGTATAACTTCATGCATGAATATATAACATATTCTTGAAATACTGAGTGTTTAAAAATAAATTTGTAAAAATGAATTTGTAGCCAAGTGGTGGTAGTGCACACCTTTAATCCCAGCATTCAGGAGGCAGAGGCAGGCGGATTTGTGTGAGTTCAAGGCTGGTCTACAGAGTGAGTTCCAGGACAGCCAGAGAAACCTTGTGTAGAAAAACAAACAAGTTGTATAAAAGTACAGGCTGAAGGCTGACAGGTATGATAATCTCTGTAACCCCAGCTCAATAGCTATTTTTACTTGGATTGCATTGTTTTTAGTTAAAGCTTGAGTTTTAGTTATGTGTTCAGTTTAGTAAGGAGATATTTACAGGGATTTCTTGTCACTACTTTTTTTCCTGTACTGAACTGATTCTAAGCTTCATTTTGGTTCTCCAGTTTTTATGCTGTTGCCATATCTGTAGTTTTATCTATAAACTGTAGGCTCAAAAAATCCATGTAAGATACTGTTGTGGAAGTTTATTTTTAGTTATATTTAAAATAATTTTTGTGCACTGTTGGAAAAAGGGAAAAAGGCCTTGGCGTTTGTATTGTCTGTAGGATTGGATTTCTGCAGAGGTTGTTTAATTGCTAATGATCTGTATGTGCCATCAGTAGAACACCTAATGAGTTCTGAAAGAATAAATACACCTGAGCTCAGACACTCGGGGTTCCACGGTTGACAGAGTATGTGTGGCATTGG
Organism: Cricetomys ansorgei; assembly: GCA_026225945.1. Classification (NCBI taxonomy): domain Eukaryota; kingdom Metazoa; phylum Chordata; class Mammalia; order Rodentia; family Nesomyidae; genus Cricetomys; species Cricetomys ansorgei. The sequence goes on along the minus strand of JAMJFZ010001131.1, from coordinate 24,586,002 downwards.
CCATGACAGCGTTTCCCTCTGCTGAGACCTCAGAGTTCACATGTATGAAATATGCACCTGGGTCTTCCTTGTGAGCCACTCCAGCAGTGAACTACTACAAGATATGGTGGCATATAGCTAGAATCCTAGAACTTTGAAAGTCAAAGCAGAAGAACCACAAGTTTGAGGCCAGCTTATGATAAGTAGCAAGTTGTAGAGGGGGAGAAACTCCGTGGGTATGGATTATGCCCAATATGTTTTTGGTTTTTTGTTGTTTTTTTTTTTTTTTGGTTTTTTTCGAGACAGGGTTTCTCTGTTGTAACTCTGGCTGCCCTGGAACTCACTCTGTAGACCAGGCTGGCCTCAAACTCAGAGATCCAGCTGCCTCTGCCTTCCAAGTGCTGGGATTAAAGGCGTGCGCCACCACTGCCCAGCCCAATGTAATAATATTAAATGGACGTTTTACGAAGGAATAGTGTTCTTATAAGAGATTAAAGAGAGCCTACCAAATGAAGACCAGGCAGTCAGGTGCCAGTGTTCGTTGTTGTTATTCATTCTTTAAGAGTCTGATATAGCACAGAATGGTCTTAACCTTGCGGTTGCTGAGTGAGCTGGGGTATGTGTGCTACCACACTCTAAGGTACCACTTTGAGGCAAATAAATCACAAAACCTATTGGCGTCCTGATCTTGGACTTTTGGCCTGCATAACTGTTAGGTGTAAATTTATTATTTAAAAATTGTGCACTCTGAACTCCCTTGTTACATCAGTATAACCAGACCAAGACTAACTAGTTTGTCTCCAAATAGGTATATTCCATGTAACATAAATACACAAAATTAAGTTTACTTTAGCATTTAAAGTTTATTTTTCAATGGTTGGCGATGATTTTTTTATTTTAAGTTCTTTTTGTAAGAATTACTTTTCTCTTTGCAAACATTGAGCTTAGGTATCATTTCAAGTCGTCTTTACAGTTTATACTCCAGCGTATACTTTAAGCGAAAGGTTTTGTCACTGGTTGAAAGAAACTTATTTTTCTCTTTCAATGGCAATGCTCTCTGAAATATTAACTGCGCACACACTAACCCGCTTCAGTCTTAGGGGCCAAGCTGCCTTCCCAACCTCCTATCTTATGAGTTGCAAAACAGCCGTATTATATTGGTTTCTTTCTGCTTGTGGCTTATTGTATAGAATTTCGTAACTGATTTTAACTTTTATGTTTGAAACTAGGAAGAACATGACCTGGATCAACAGGGGAATGAGGTAGGTCTGAATGGGGTTGGGCTCTGTTACATCGCACTGTAATCCTTACCCGAAGTAAAGACGACTGCGTGCTCTGTGGCCTCTGCGTTTGCGGTGTCGTCTACGCTGGATACAACTGTGAATCTCAAACTGTCCATCCCTCCCTTGTTTTGTGCCTCAATATTATTATTATTATCATTGAGATCATAATCGCTGTCAGGACAGTTGTTTTGAGAATCTGGAAACTACTTTAAAAGTCAGGACCAAGCAGCTGCCCCTGTAGATAGCCTACAAATGAGAACTAGTCTAAGGAGTTCTAAAATTTCTCCCTAGGAACAGAGTTGGTGGGCTGGAGAGATGGCTCAGCAGTTAAGAGCACTGGCTGCTCTTCCAGAGCATCTGGGTTCAATTCCCAGCACCCACACAGCAGCTCACAGCTGTCTGTAACTTCAGTTCCGGGAGATTTGATACCCTCACACCAAGGCACACAAAATAAAATAAATTATTTAAAAAAAAAAAAAAAAAAAAAAAGACAGATGCAGAGTTAAGAGCACTTCCAGAGGACCCGCGTTCAGTCCCCAGCCCCTATGCAGGGCCACTCAAAACCAGCTGTAGCTGTAGCTTTAGGAGATTGGCTGTCCTCTTTTGGCCTCCACAGGCATGTACACACTCAGATAGTATATATTCAGACACACCCACACACACATTTAAGAAAAACAGAAGTAGCCTAGACTTTCTCTACTTTGGCACTGCTAACATTTTGGAATGTATAATCCTTTGTTGCCAGACCTAACATATTATAAATTAACAATATCTTGGCTTCAAAACATTAGAAGTCACTCCTTTCATTTTGAAAGCTAAAACTATGTCTAGATATTGGCCAGTCTCCTGTAGGGGGACAAAATCCCTGGTGAAGAATCATTGGTCTAGCCAAAGTGTGGTAGTACAGGACTTTAAATCCCAGTACTCAGGAGGCAGGGGTGGGTGGATCTCTGTGAGTTTGATGTCAGCCAGGTCTACATATACATAGTAAGTTCCAGGAAAGCTAGAGCTACACATTGAGACTTGTGAAGTGCTTGCCATGCACACGTGAGGACCCGAATTCAACCAATACCCACATGAAAAACCAGCAAAGGCCACATGTACCTGCAGTGCTGTAGTCCTGGCACTAAGAAGTGGAAACAAGAGGTTCCCTGGAGCTTGTGACCAACCAGGTTTCCCAATCTGTGTGCTCTAGGTCTAGTGAGACTGCTAAATAAGCTGGAGGTTAATAGAGACTTCCTTCCACATACTAAAAAGAGAAGGCACTGGTCTAGCCCAAGTGTAAGTCCTGCTTCCTTGCAACAGACTCAAAACACCCTGTAGTTGCTAGTGTGCATCATTTTAATCCACACTAGCTTTCCTGCTGCTTAGTTGCAATATCCAGCTTGTCTTCCCCCCTCTTTCTAAAAATCATTAGGTGGTACTTTGAAAACTTCCCATTGAATATTGTAGGCCAAAGTTATAAAGGATATATACTGAAACATAAAGGAGAGTTTAGGCACTAATCAGATTCTGAGTATGTTTCCAGGTACTAATTTGTTGCGTTTTAGATCTTTCCTTTATGATGATGTGAACAGAGGGTTTGCATGTGAGGCAGGGGCTCTACTACTGACCACACACACGCAGAGCACCTACTGTTCTTTTTTTAAAGTTTGGCATACATTCCTTTTATAATTGTTTTTATTTTCCTCTAGGAAAATCTGTTTGATTCTTTGACAGGGCAGCCGCATCCTGAAGATATACTAATGTTTGCTATTCCAATATGTGCCCCTTATACCACCATGACAAATTACAAGTAAGTCACCATTATGTTATTCATAATAGTTGCTTTATGAAGCTAGCTTTACGAAATCTCTCAATGATCTCCATGTAGTAACTCATAATTTCTTTTTCTTAAAGATATAAAGTGAAACTAACTCCTGGAGTTCAGAAAAAGGGAAAAGGTAACTTGGGATTTTTCTTTTTAATTGGGACTTTAAGATAGTTTAGTGATTAAACCAGAAGTCGCTCTTCTCTGTTCACAGCTGCAAAGACGGCCATGAACAGTTTCATGCATTCCAAAGAAGCGACAGCAAGAGAAAAAGACCTGTTCCGCAGTGTGAAGGTAAAGTTTCCTCCAGAACTGTGACTGGTTACCAGATCCAGCCCTTCTCTATTGTCCTGACACAGTGCTGTCTCACTAGGAACCGTGAGTGAGTATAGTCAGCTCAGAAAAGGTTGCAGACCTTCTGACAGTAAGCATGTGCATAAATATTCTATATGTGATTTACTATATGGCATATGAAAATATTAAGCACTTTTCTTTTTTTAGGACACAGATTTATCAAGAAATATTCCTGGCAAAGTAAAAGTGTCTGCGCCTAATCTTCTGCACGTAAAAAGAAAATAGCTGAAATGAAACCCTACAACACTGAAGAGCCAGTTTCTAGCCTCTGGAAGTTCAAAGATACATACATGACACGGGACTTTCACAGTGAACACATGGCCTTGCTCTGTCACCAAAAGGACTTAAAATTTTTTTTTCAAGTTTTATATATATATATATAAAAATATTGCAATAGTATTTCCTAAAGTATTTGTGAAGTTAAATGGCACACATCTGTAATTGTTCTACACTTTATTGAACATTCTTGAGATTTCATTTCATGATGTGAAGGTCCTGAAGTGGCTCAAGTGCATAAATGACTGGCCCAGTGGTCTACGTATAGAACATCTAATACATACATACTACAGCTAATCATGAGGGGTTTTGTTTGGTTTTGTGGGGGCAATTAAAGTTAGGGTTCATGTCTTAGAAAATCTTGTTAAATTTTACATCAGATGCCAAAATTCACACACAGAAGAAAATGACGGTAACCGTTTCCGTGCATTATATACCGCCTTGCACCCCAGTTTCCGTGCATTATATACCGCCTTGCACCCCAATTTCTTCCTTGTAATGCCGTTTGGTTATATGCCATTCTCTTTTCCACCTCTAGCAGCTGTCAGATAGCTGAGAGTGTTACCATGTAATATCAGAAGTGCATTTCTTAGGCCCATTACTACAGCTTCCTGGCCCAGTTTTCTATCAGAATGGAGAATAAAGTCATACATTATTTCTCTCCTTTCATTAGGTACAAACTGCCCCTTTTTAATTGACCGCTCCCCACCCCCGCCACAGGCCCGGTATGACAGCAACACTTTTAACCCAAGCACTTCAGAGGTGGTGGAGGTGAGAGGATTGATTCACGACCAGCCAGCCTTGGCTACATAGGTGAAAGGCTAAAGATGTAGCATTTTCCCACTTCTACAGATAATATAGTACATCCAAATTATCAAAAGATAAATGTAAAAAATGTAAAAAAATGTTACACCCATTCTTGGTGTAAAAAGCTAATGTAGTGATTTTTTTTTAATATATATATACACTTTAACATTGGACAGGTACTGGTGTTAAATACATTTATTGTAAATTTTAAGACACAAAAATAGTTTCTCTAGGCCATTCACATGCACATAAAACCCAGAAAGCTGCAAACTACAACAATACATATACTTATACAAAGGGTGCCACTCTGACGAATACAGGGCGGTTTTCCATGCAGGCGGACTAGCAGTGTTATCTGTGAAGTCTTACGATCCAGAAGTGTTGTTACTACCAAACCTCTGATTAACACTGTGAAGTAAGTGTTTTGGAAGGCAGTTCCATGAGTTGGCTAGCATTTCTTTAAAGCAAATAACTGCTTCTAAGCTTAGCCTAAAAGTGGACAAGGAAAGAGAAACATAATTTTACTAAGTAGTACATTAACTTGAATGAAGACTCATTATTGCCTTTAAATAATCATATACCTGGTGCCAAGTACCTGGTAAAAACTTACCGTACAAGAGATTTTGGTTGAACTGAAAATATAAGTACTTCATTACTGTGAGCCTGGAAAAAAAGGAACATGTTGAAATGTAAGTGCTGAAAGCAGGCTGAAGTGGCAGAGCTGGAGCTGTAGCTCAGTAGTAAAGTGCTATCTAGCAGGCACGGGCTTTGTGTTCAGTCCTAAATAATGCAGAAAAAGAGGGAATTGGGAGAGATGGCTCAGCCATTAAGAGCAGTGGCTGCTCTTCCAAAGGACCCAAGTTCAGTTCCCAGCACTCACTTGGGACTGTTCACAACCACCTGCAGCCCCAGGTGTCGGGGATCTGATACCCTCTTCTGGTCTCCATGACAACTGAATGCACATGGTGCACAGACATACATGCAGGCAAAACATCTGTCACATGACTTTTTTTTTTTTAAATTTAAAAAAAAAAAAAAGGCTGGTGAGATTCACCTCAGTGAATAAAGGCTCTTTTCACCAAGGATCACAACCTGATTTAGAGCCCCAAGGTTCCCACGATGGACAGACAGAATTAACTACCGTACTGAATTGTCCTCCTCCTGTGGCACACATGCACATGTGCTACACACACAAAATGGTATTTTTCAAAAATAGGTTCAGTAGTGAAGGTCTACTTACAGCTCTATGATGGACCAGCAGATTGTTTGCACAACCACCGAAAACAATTACTTCTCCTTCATCACTTGCACAAGCTGTATGCCATAACCTGCATGTAAAACAAAAGCTAAGTTATACGTAACCCAAAAGTCAAACTGACTGGCTGGTGATAGACCAGAGATATCAAGGTAGTTCAGACAAAATACGGTAAGAAATCCAATCTCAAGGAAAAGAAACATTCTATAAAGCTTGTCTTGGTGTGACATTTCAATCCTAGCACTCTGGAGGGGAAGGTAGGTGGAGCTCAGGGATTCCACGGCCAACCTGATCTACATAATGAGTTCCCAGGTCACCAGGACATGTATACATAGAGGAGCATTTTAACCAACCTAGGTCTTTATTAGCAATAAAAATCTTACAAGAGCTAAGCAGTGGCAAGGTGAGTTGGCCTCGTACACAGTGTCTCAAAGACACTGAAATTACCAGAGCTCTCAAAGCTGGATGATTCTGTGGAAAGGTCATTTCTGCCAAAAATCTTAGCAGCATGACTATACTTGAATTAGAGGCTTGGATTAAAAAAAAAAAAAAAAAAAATGGAGGCTAGAATGTTTAAAATCACTTTAAATACCAATGTTAAGTATGTAACTAGCCTGTAGCAACTCCATTTGAGATTAAAAAGAATATCCTATTGGTGTTTAAAAAGAGAACTTTTTTTTAAAGAGTGTCTCATGTAGCCTTGAGCTGGCCTTGATCTGATCCTCCTGCTTCTGGCTAATAAGGAGTGGAATCACAGGAGGAGGGTCTGTGTCTCCTCACCTAGCATTTTTTTCCTGTCTTTGAGAACAATGTTACTTAATCTTTCTTGAATATATTACTACAAACCAAATGAATGATTCTTGGGTTTTTTTTCCGTGTACATTCTTGAAAAGGGTAAAGCATCAACTGTTCTCCATATAGAGGGTGGGAAAGCAAGCTCTGGACACTCAAGCAATGCTGGTTGGTGTTCTTTTAGGAAGTATTATGTTAAACCTTAGTGTGTACCAAGATTTTCCTAAGAATGTTGGATAAAATGCAGCCAAAATAGCCTCAGTTCTTACCAGTCCTATATATATTAGGCCTCACTAGTTAATTATTGCAGGAAATTACACCTTTCAGGTGGTTCATACCTCACTAGTTAATTATTGCAGGAAATTACACCTTTCAGGTGGTTCATACCTTGGTTTTTCAGTGTACGGATGATTGAACTGTATCCACTCATTTTTACTGATGCAGTAAGTCCAGGCATCACCTGATTGAATAAAAGAAAAAGCAATTAAGTATGTTTGTCCTGTCAGTATGACACTAAAAGGGCACAGCTTTAGGAAGAAACACATCAAGTCAAATCCTGTTTCCTGTTCTCTGTAATTAAGGAAAGAAGGCCCTGTATGCACAACCTTTCAGCAGGGATTGTAAGTGCTCCAATTTTTTTCTTTTTAAAACCAGGCAAAATGAATTTAGGTCATAATCTGTGCAATTATAATGTGTTACAAGGTCAAAATTAATAAGCCAACCTAAAAGGATACAGCTCAGATTGAATTTCAGCAAGTAGTACACTACTAATGCATAATTATGATACATAACTGTAATATATAAATACATACATGTATATATATTTCAAGGACTCACTTAGTGGCTGTTTTTCAGTGGTAAATCCTCCAAAGAGAAAAAGATGATCTGAAGAGACTGGTGTCAGTGAGTGCCAGGATCGGCCAACAGGGCATATGCCTTGTGGAATTCTAAAAATGACAGCTGAGTTATAGTATCTGCACTTAGAGCCTGGGAGACAACTCAGTCAATAAGTGCTCAAGAGCCCAAGTTCTAGCCCCAGAACCCACACATTATGTTTTAAAAAAAGGGCAGGCTTGCTGCATGCTTACAATCCCATTGCTGGGGAGGTGAATCCCGAGGGCTGGCCCATCCTACTAGGTAAATCCCAGCCCAAGGAGAGAAAATAAAGAGATTCACACTCAGAATCCCAGCACTTGGGAGGTTGAATTCCACAAGTTTGGGGAGAGCCTAGGCTATATACTAAGTCTCATGCTAACCTGTACTGCAGTGTAAGACCCTGTCACAAAAGAAAATACCACCCCAAAATTAAAAGGTGGCTAGCACTGAGTATACCAGAGACTGTACTTAGTCTGCACATGCACACACAATCAACCTTATACACGAAATCTATGGTTAAAGCAGATACCACAGAGAAATAATGTATAAACCTGAAAAAGGCTTCCTGGGGTCTCGGGAGGTGGCTCATCAGGGAAAGTGTTTGCCACAAGAGCATGAGAACCAACCGGATCCCAGCACCTAAGTAACGAGGGCCCAGTAGCCCACCTGTAATGCATGCAGTGTTTAGAAGGCCATGAGAGCCTCAGCAAGCTGGGTAGCTAGCCATATTGGCGACCTCTGGGTTCAGTTGAGACCCCTGCCTCAACAAACACAGTAGACAATGTTTGAAGACCCCCAGTGTTCGCTTTGGACTTACAACCTACACACAACATGCACCCACACAAACATACATCATGTATGCATATCTTACATCCAGACACATGCTAAAAAAAGCCTCTCAGTATTAACTACATACTTTATACTGAACTATGTATGTTCTTTGAAGGCAGAATCAACTTTAGACTTTTTCTTTTCAGCAAACATTGAACACATGCTGTGCAGGCACATAGTTAGGGAAACTGGAAATAAAAATAAAATTCCTTTCTTAAAGACTCCAGTAATGTTTGTTTAAATCTAAAATTACAGAAACTTGAAACATGTTCATTAAACACTCATAGGGAATGGGGTGTGTCTGAAATGTATCTTGGAAAGCTTTTCTAAATATATAAGGTAATACCTACAATTCATTCCACTCCCATGTATCCAGATTAAGATAGTGAAGATCATTCATTCTAGTATCCTGAAACAGAGCAAGTGAGCAGTTAGCGTTTGAAGCACTCAAAAGCACGTTGTTAAAAGCTCTTTCTACACTCACTCGGTATCGGCCGCCAAACACGAAGCCCTTGTTTCCAACAGTCGCACAGGCGTGGGCAGCACGAGGTGAAGGAGCTTTGCCCTATTGAGAAGGTATAAAAATAGCTTCATAAATACATGCACTTTATAAACAGTGGGAAAATACCAGTCTTTTCTGAATATCATAGTCTAAGACTATGCCAGATACTCAGGCATTTAAAGGACAAAGTACAAATTACAGATTTTTTTTCTTTTTTGGTTTTTTTGAGACAGGGTTTCTCTGTTGTAACCCTGGCTGTCCTGGAACTCACTCTGTAGACCAGGCTGGCCTCGGACTCACAGAGATCCGCCTGCCTCTGTCTCCTGAGTGCTGGGATTAAAGGCCTGCACTACCACCACCCGGCCCAAATTACAGATTTCTAGACAGCAACAGAATTAAAAGCTGATACAACTGAGCATTTTAATATTTCTGAGACTGTCACTGAATGATCTACTTAGTATGTCAGAATAGTTCCTTTAAAAGAGAAAGGGGGGAGGAGGGCTGGTACATTGTATAATGTCTTTAAAAGGAAAGAAATCTAATCTTTAACTTTCAATTTAAAGCTCTATTTAGTTACCAGAAAATGAAGATACAACACAGAGTCTTTCTGTATTTGTTAACTTCTGAAGTCTGTCCTCCTTGAAGAGCAATCCAGCTCTGATCACCTCATCCAGAAAACACGAATGAGAGCCCCCCAACCGTGGAGTGCACTAAGCGCACTCTCTAACTCACAGTGGTGATGGGCTGGCTCCAGGCAAATGTCTCGGTGTCTAACACATGCACATGGTCATTCCACCCTCTTGGATGACTTGAATTCTACAGAAAAGAACCTGCGTTATTTCACTAATACTGTTTATAAACGATACAACCCTTGCTTGCCCAGCTTATTAACAAGTAAAATGAACAAAACTACTAGTGCTTTCTGGGCTGGTAGGGGACCTGCTGTAAAGCCTCACAGCCTGAGTTGAACCCCCAGAACCCACGTGGTGGAAGGAGAGAACCAGTTCCCCCAAGCTGTCCTCTGACTTAAACACAAACATTTTATCACTTGCGCTGAGACTTGTACTCACACACACAAAGTTAAACTTTCAAAGTGTAATAAAAATTTCGGAAAGTAAATCAAAACAAAATAGAATGTGTTTTTCAACATAACTAAGTAGGCCATGTGCAATTATGAAACTCCACTTACCCAAAAAGATGTTTCATCAAATTCAAAAGTTCCCAATACTTTATCTTCAGGTAAATATCCATACCCTCCAAAAAATATTAACCTGTTTGGTATGAAACCGAAACATTGGAGACTTAATACCTGTAGGCGAGGGACACACGGAATGAGCTGGGTGCAGGTGAGTGCATGACAATGACTACTCAGGATGCTCACATGACAGCAAGCCTTTGGGGGCTGAGTTAACGACCTCATGTACTAGTTCACTGTGAGCTGTGCCATCTTGTTCATAACGCTGACTAGGGCACTCACAGGGCAGCGACATTCTGCACAAAGGCCAAACCTACAGTGCTTCTAACGTACTTGTTTTTGTATACCCAGACGCCAAGTTTGTCCTTTGATGATGGAGGGATTCCTTGGCAATCAATTCTTTCCCACTGTAACACTCTGTCTGCAGACCTTGAATCCAACATGTAGAACTGTCAGAAGCAATGATTTCAATTAGTGTTGGTTATGTAGAAAACTTAATATTGGTATTTGTTTTAACTATATTTTATGATAAAGGTGCCATTTAATTCAGTGTGATTTTGACTGCAGACTGGCTGCCACACTGATCTGGGTCAAACAGAATGTAAATTTCTTAAAGCACTAACAACACTTTAAAAATGTTCGGCTACTGTTTTTCATGAGCTACAATTCTACGACAAAGAAACTGGCAGCATATTTATTTGTATCTAGGCCACGAGCTCCATATGTTGCCTTAACTCTGGATAAGCAGTTTGAATTTTATTGACCCACTCTATCTATCTATCTATCTGGATAAGCACTTTGAATTTTACTAACCCTATCTATCTTCTAGCTATATATCTATAGCAGACTATGTTACCAAAAAAAAAAAACTAGGCTCTTAAAATTAAATTTAACAAGTCTTCCTGACTAATTAATTCTAGAAGCTAAAAGATCAGGCAATACAGAAAAGGCTAAATACTCAAAGATGGCCAGATGGCTCAGTGGTTTAGACCACTGGCTGCTCTTCTAGATCTTGGTTTGATTCCCAGCATCCAAATGGCAGCTCACAACAGTCTAGAACTCCTGTTCCAGGGGATCTAATACCTTCTTCTGGCTTCAGCAGGTACCAGGCACACATGTGGTATAAAGACATACACCCAGGGAAAGCACCCATATACACAAAATAAAAATGAAGGAAGGAAGGGAGAGAGGGAGGGAGGAGGGAGGGAGGAAGGGGTTAAACACTGGTCTATCACTTTAAGATTCTAATTCAGGTACTAAACACACACACACACACACACACACACACACACACACACACACACACCCTCACCCTTCTGAGATGGCGAAGTTTCCTTCTGGTCAAATGTAAAACACTGAACTGTAGCAGAGTTAATGATTAATCATCTGTTACCCCAAGCCTCTGGAAACCAGCGTCTCTCCCTCCTAAGCCTTTTCAGGGCGCATACACTTATTTCCCTCCCTTATCTAAGTTTGCTTCTACAAGGAAAGAAGGGATGGCTCCTATACACCACTAGGTGTCCCTGCCCGACATTTCCTTGAGTGAAACACTGCCAAGTCTCCACACTCCGACCTCTTACTGTTCAATTCAAGCACTGCCTCTTAACTAAGCACTTGTTCTAGTCCTGTCCTACAAACCCAACATCAGTCATTCAAAGGCAGAGTTGTCACTGTGCCCCAGGCCCTGCACATCTCACTCCTGAATGGCTCCACTGCATTTAGTCATTCCTTTAGGTATCCCTCCAGGATGTGAGCTCAACTCAGGAACTGCATCATCCGTCTCTACTGTCTCCAATACCTAACTCTGTACTCTGCATATAAAGTGCTTACTAAGTTGCAAAATAAACGAGTTAACGGGAGTACACCTATGTACTATCGACCTATATGCTATACACTACGTACAGACTACATGCGCTTTTGAAACCTTATCTGTCCTATTTGGAAAAATCACGGACAAAATCAAAGCAGTGCACGTCTAAGCACGACATTAGAGGAGCATTACTGTTTGCTAGTAGTAGCTATTACTAAACGCTATCTAAATAGTATCACTAATTTATCCCTATGACTTTCTGAGGTCACATTTACCCTTCACTCCAAACCTTTATAATGCTCTTTGAAAATGCTTCCTAGTTAGCATCCACTTACCACTCAGGGTTGTTAAGAGAACTGTAATTGAGAGCACCAAATCGCCTAGGAGGCTTTCACACGCAGGCTGATAACACCGATTTTACGAAGGCCTAGTAAGCAGACTAGGAGGTACAATACAACAAGGCACACTCATCCCACAGTCAAGTACATACTTAACTAGGCTACACAACACACAAGCCAGACTTTAGAAATCTGAGGTTGCAAGTGAGGAAGGAGAAAGCTGCCTCCCACCATGGTGTTCGGCAAACACTAACCTTGTTTGTGTTGCCTCTTGAATGGTGCCCTCCAAACAGGTACAGCACCCTGTCGACACACACAGCACAGCTCCCAGACATGGACGGAGGAACGTCACCTTCAGTGTTCATTTTCTTCCTAAAAAGGGGCGGGGGATTAGATGGTAAGTTTCCCAGAGGGTAAGAAATGTAAGATTAACGTATCCCCACAACAAGAGAAAAAGAAGGCTGATGGCACCTAGGTCTCTTTCCTCATGTGGGCTCTGGGGATGTGAACGGGTCATCAGGCCAGGTGGCAAGCGCCTTCACTCGCTAAGCCATCTCCTCTGCCCCGTTTGTTTTTACGCAAGTCAAGGACACAAAAGCAAACTTCAACATTCTTGTGCTGACAGATTTATTCAACAGACTTTTTTTTATTAAGTCACCTCTTAGCCATCTAAATAAATCCCTATGTTATGTAGCTCTGGCTGGCCCAGAACTCACAGCAATCTCCTGCTTCTTCCTCCTACGTGCTAGAATTAAACAAATGTGCCACCATGCCCAGCTTTAGAGATTCATAATATTAATAGTACACCTCCGATCTCCTGATTACATCATCAATCACTTTGTCTTTGCTTAGCTTGTAGGCTTACTTAAATTCTTAATCTTAAGAAATGTTAAATTCTTCCTTTGGGAATTTTCCACTCCTCTAAAAAAAAAAAAAATTAGCAAATAGCCCATGCTAACTGATTTACTACTTACAAAAATAGCTGTGACCTATCTTAAACCCCGTAGGACTACCATTCTGGCTCTAACATTGGCAATAAGTCAATCTCTGCTGTAACTCTGGCTGTCCTGTAACTCTCTCTGTAGACCAGGCTGGCCTTGAACTCTCAGAGATCCGCCTGCCTGCCTCCTGAGCATTGGGATCAAAGGCGTGCGCTACCACCCCCCAGCTTCATTCTTTTTTTTAAACAGATCTTTTTTTTTTTTTCCAGTTGAAAACTCAAACCCAGGGCCTCAGACTGGGTAGGCAAATACTTTGCCACTCAACTATTAATGTAACCCAGCAAATACCACTTTAAAAAACTTTTTTCAAAATTTTTTGAGATAAAATTATAAACCAAGCAAAACACAACAATTGTGGCAAACTAAAAACCTCTTTTTCAAAAAACTCGATCAGACTTGTAGCATCTTTCCATTCCAGGTAATACATCATCTACTTCTTCGTACTTTGACCGAACCTTGACTAGAAGCTTCTAAGATCATGACAGTATCTGGCATATACTAAGCTTAGCCGCTAATCTAAACTAGACCACTGTTTCAGAATAGAGAGAGCTTAGCATCAGTAATTACGATATTCTTATTATTATGGGTTTGCAGCCAGGTGTTGTGCACACCTTTAATCCCAGTACTCTGGAGGCAGACAAAGGCAGCAGATCTCTGTGAGTTTGAGAACATCTGGACTACACAGTAAGTTCCAAGACAGTCAGAGCTATGTAGAGACCCTGTCTCAAAAAAGGAAAAAAGAAAGAAACCACACACACACCCAGAATGGTTTTCAGCTTCCTTTGCAACCTTACTTGAAGTTTTTCATTCACCTCCCCACCCCCTACCCTAATATCCAGTTACCATCTTCCAGTCTCCATGTTGTAGATCCACAGTTCTTCTCTGGGCAGATAAAAGTCATATAATCCTCTCACTTGATTACTCTATGAAGAATCAGAAAGAATGTAAATATAAATAACTGGTATTTTATCTTACCTTATCACTAGAGTGTTGAGGGGTGTGTGTGTGTGATATGGGGCAGCCAGTGTGTCACAGTGCTCACGTGGAGGTCAGAGGACAACTCTGGAGTCAGTCCTGGCCTTCCACCTTTACCTGGGTTCTGGGGATCCAACTCAGATCATCAGGATTGTGCAGTGAGCATTTTTAATCACTGGGCCCTCTCCCTGGCCCAGTAACTGATATTTGAAAGAAGCATTTAGTGGGGATCTTCTATCTGTTATCTGAGATACTATTTGTGATATAGTCATATAAAATTAAGCTTTGCATACTTAATTAAATTAAATTAAATTACATGCAGTCTTCCAGAACCCAGCCAAATACAGCAAGGTTTATTGCAGACAGACCTTCAGTCAAACTTCTGATATATCACTTGCCACAGAAGGTCAAGGGCCCCCTGGAGAGTCCCTATGGTCATGCTGTATCCTGAACAGACCAGACCATCCACCAGACTTCAGATGACTTACATGCCCTGCCCACAATAACATGGTGTTCTAGCCAAGCTTCTCTTCCATCTGCTCATTCTGAGGGCAAACCTACAAATATGCAAATATTGAGTCTTCAGTGACAACTGTAAGTTCCTTGTTCGGTTCATGTCCTTTCGGGTATTAACGCTAACAAAGACCAGTTTACCATATGTCCTCAAATTGCTTTACATAATCCTAAAAAAAAAGTTATTAGAGCATTGTAAAACAGTGGTTCCTAATCTGTGAGTTTCTACCCCTTTGGAGAACAAATGACCCTTTCACAGGGGTCACCAAAGACCATCTGCATATCAGAAATTACAACTCATAACAGTAGCAAAATTACAGTTATAGCAGCAACACATTTTATGGTTGGGATCACCATAACATGAGAAACTGTATTAAAGGGTCACAGCATTAGGAAGGCTGAGAACCACTGCTGTAAAGTATAAATAATTTGCCTAGGGTTATTTAGCAAGGAGCAGTGGAGCCAGGCATCTCCCTTTCTTGTGAGGACTGCCTGATTGCATTCCTGGGTCCTCCCTGGCCACTCTGCACTTCACTGAAAATGAGTCAGGGCCCAATAAGCTTGAATTTTAATCATACAGTAATGGGCAATTAACCATCTAACTCTTTCTACTCTGCCACTGGAGTGCCCCGGCGCAGAAGGAGCCTGAAGACTAGAAAGCAGTGTGCTGCCCCCCCCCCAGCAGACAACCCTGGCTTGAGGGGGGGTGACAACTGCTGACTACTAGGAAAGAAGCCACTTTATTGACTCTGGTACAATCTCCAGGCTCCTGGAGCCTCCATCAGTCACTGCCACTGTGCACCAGGCTCTGTGCGTCTCACCACCAGTGGATGGCTGCACTGCAGTCATTTAAGACAAATCCCTTTAGGTGTCTCTCCAGAATGTGAGCTCCTGAACTCAGAGGTGCCAGAAGTGGTGGCTTACACCTTAAGTCCCAGCAGTGGAGGCAGAAGCAGGAGGATTTCTGGGAGTTTGAGGCCAGCCTTGTCTACATAGCAACTTACTGGCCAGCCAGAGCTACAGAGACCCTGTCTTTTTTTTAAGTGGAGGGCTGCAGGTTCTGTACCATCTACTTCACTGACAGTGACTCTTCCCCTCTCCTAATTTCAAGGCATTCAGGAACTTATAAACCCACCATTAGAATTTCTGCTCTCACAATTTCCCTGCATGCTATAGAATATAGAGTTTCATTCTTGCATCAACACTTGGGTGGTAGAAACGGAAGGATCAAGAGTTCAACGCCAAACTACATGACACCCTGGCTCAATGGCTAGTTTTTTGTTTTTTGGGTTTTTTGCAAACAGAATTATGAGTAACACCGTTTAGACTGGAATGTGACTGACCAAGAGGCCTGCCTTCTTCAGAGGGAATTACGTTTTTAAAAAGATTTATTTTACAGAAAGTTTTGCCTGCATGCCTGTCTGTGCACTCCTTGTGTGCAGTGCCCAAAAAGGCCAGAGGAGGGTGTTGAGCTGCCAAGTGGGTGTTAAGAGTCCCACCCAGGCTGGTAGTGGTGGTGCACACCTTTAATCCCAGCACTTGGGAGGCAGAGGCAGGTGGATCTCTGTGAGCTTTGAGGCCAGCCTGGTCTACAGAGTGAGTTCCAGGACAGCCAGAGTTACAACAGAGAAAACCTGTCTGGGGGGGGGGAGGTCCAACCCAGAAATACAGCCAGTCTTCTTTAACCACTGGGCCATCTCTCTACCCCCGGAATTTACATTTTAATAATAATCACTCCCCACCTCTCTTAAGTTCTGGATAATGATCACTCCCTACCTCTCTTAAGTTCTAGACACCAATCCTCTAAAAACCTAGTCTCTGGAAGCTGGAAATAACAAAACACATTAACTCAAACTGGCAAAATAACTAATGGTTAAACTGAATGTAAATATCAGGACAATTATCTCAAAAATGGCCAGCTATGGTCAGGTCACCAGTATCATAAACTAAGCTGTTTGTTATAGAATCCCAAGGCAAACACTCCCAGCACAGGTTCAGAAAACCGGATCTCAAGCCAATACCAAGGGGGAGGCCATCTTAACATTAAAAGAGTGTTCATAGTTTTGTGGTTCAAATTGATCAAATAAGTGCACCAAATGAAATCCTAGAACTAGAGCGCACCGTGGAGTTCCAAAACCAGTACGGTAGAATCGGAGAGCACCGTTTAGGTAGGAGACAACGGGACAGTATTCCCCAGCTCGGGGTCTAACAAGCAGTGCAAATGCTTCTCAACAGATACCCGGTAACAAAGGCCAAAGAACTGCACTCCAATCACCTATGTTGGGGATTGATCGGTTACCGGTGGCATTCCTGCTGAGGAGAGATCCTTTCTCAGGTGAAGCCAGTTAAGGAAAACCGCCCTGCGTTCAAACAACAGGTCGGTGGGCATCTGCACAGGTGGCACTGGTGAAGGGGAGCTTCCTTCAGCCTGGTTCACACAGTGGGCAACAACATGACCCGTCGGCTAACTGGCCCCCGGGTCGGGACCGTAAAGCCGTCGTGGGTGGCCTGGACTAGATGCTTAAGGATTTTCACACACCCTCGCCTCCACCCTTCTCCGTAGCTGGGGACCCGGTCACCCGCTCCCCGACCCCTATCACGAGCCTTGCTCCGACCGCTCCAAAGACGACAACGAGGAGGGAGGGGGTGGGGGACGCCAGGCGGACCCGTAAGACAGAGAGAGCCGTGACAACGGCCCAGGGAGCCCCAGCCCATCCGAGCAGGACGGGAAGATGCTCTCCCGGATGAGCAAGAAGCCTCGGCCGCGGCCCGTGGCTCGCGGAGCCCTCCCGCCCTACTGACCTTGTAGCCGCCCCAGACGAACATGTGGCGCCCATCGCTGACGGCGACGTGGCCGCTGCGCTCGGCCGGGCAGGCCAGCTCCATGGCCTCGTAGCTCTCGTAGGCCGGGCCTGGCAGGTCGTCCGCTCGGGCATCCTCGTTGCCATCAGCCATCTTGCGGCTGCACCGCCGCCGTGAACCACGGTCGCTCCGACCCCGCAGGCGGGAGACAAAGGGAAGCCGAGCAGCGGAGCGCGGCGCGCGGCCAGCGCGGGCGGACCCGCCTCTCGGGGGCCGCGCCTCCGCCTCCCGGCCGGCCGAGCGCTCGGGAGCCCGGCGGCGGATCCCGCGGGGACGGCGGATCCCGCGCGGACGGCGGAGCGGCCCGGACCCGGCTCCGAGCGGGGGAGCGGCCCAGGCGGCTCGCACTCGCAGCCCGCCCCGCCTTCGGCCGCGGAGCCTTGTTTTCTCGCCTCCGCCGGAAGTGGTCCTGCTGCCCACGCTGTCCGCGCGCCCCGGAAGCGCCCCCCTTCCGCCGCGCGGCCGGTCCTCCGGTCGTTGGGTCCTCCGGCTGTGCGGGCCTCCGAGCCTTGGGTCCTCTTGCCTCGGGATCCGCCCAGCGCTGTCCTCCGGCCCGCGGTGCTCCTTGCCTGGACAGCCCGCCCTCGGGGAAGGATAGCGAATCCCAGCCTCACGACGTGGGCTTCCAAAGAGGCCACGTGAAAATTAAGGATGGTTTAAACCCAATGCCTCATCTATAAAATAAGGCTGGTCTTATTTAAAATATAAAATTATATAAAAATATATATAATTATATAAAATACATAAAATAACGCTTCAGGTTCCCCATCTACATGGTGCCTCTGCATACTGCTCATCTTGTCTTTCCTTTCCTCTCTTCATTTTGGGACAGCCACGAAGAAGAAGAGCAATACACACTCAACAAGAACAAAAAAGTTTTTTCTCATTTAACTCCCGCGGCTGCTGCTGACGTGGCTTCCTGGGACTCAAGAGTTAAGGGCCTTGAGTGGTTCCGGAAAGACTGTGATTCCAACACCTGAGAAGTGGAGGAAGGAGAGCCGGAGTTCAACGTCATTCAATGAAAGTTTGAGGCCCTATCTGAAACAAAACACCAGCCGTAGGGTGAGATGATGCGGGACTTTTAAACAGCACATCGGAGTAAGAGCTTTGAGCTCAAGGCCAGCCAGGACGGTATACCAGAAACATGTTGGATCGGCCCTCGCTTGAGAGATCGTTTTCTTATATTTAAACCCACCGTCATATGTAAAACTCGTTATGTGCAGAATAAATGTCCTGTTTTTGTTTGTTTCAAAATGCTGTCTCACTACCTTTATCTTAGAAGTTTGGAATTACTAACATGAGCTGCCACATCTGGCATAAGCGTTCATCCTTACAGGCTTACATCTTTACAACACAGTGAAACACTTAAGGTTGTTGAACAACAACCCTTGTTTCTATCCTCTCCAACAAAGACCCAGACCTGGTGTGTGACACTTGCTTCCCCAAATGGAGAGCTACCTGAAGCTGGAGAACCCGGGGGATCTCCTGCTCAAAGATAGCCCCGTCTGCAGTCAAGATATTTTAAAAGTACATTGTAAGAACAGTAGCCTTTTCTTTCTTTGTTTCTTTCTCTTGTTATTGTTTTTTTTCTTTTGTTTGTTTTTTTTATTTTTTGAGGCAAGAATATCTCTACATAGCCTGACTGTCCTTGAGTTCACTATGTAGAGCTGGCTGGTCTTGAACCCACAGATGCTGGGATTTATCAGGCAGCCAGTCCTAGCCATCCAGGTTCGATGAAAGACCTCACCTCAGAGATGAAGTTGGGGGCTGGCATGGTTCAGTGGAGACAAGTGCTGTACAAGCCTGATGACCTGAACCCCCAAACCGGTGAGTATTCGTCAGAGTTATCTAAAGAAACAGAACTGATAGATTGAATGTAATTATGACTTATTAGGGTGGTTTACAGAGTATTCCAACAATACATGTTTCCTGACAGAAAGGCCAAGGATTGGGTATCAGTTGTTTAATCTGTGAGACTGCATGTCTCTCAACAGTTCCAGTCTGGTGCTGAAGTCCTAAAGGATTCTCAGAGAGCTGCCGGACTTCAGTATACATTGAAACCCTGAAGAAGTAGGCGCTAATGTCAGCAAAGGAATAGCTCAGCAGAGGATAGATGAATTTCCAGCAAGAGTGAAGGAAACAGGCAAAAATCAAAAGCTTCCTTCTCCCGTGTTCTTTTAAGTGGACTGCCACTAGGTGTGGCCCAAATTTAAGGTGGGTCTTCTCACCTCCAATGAACCAACCAAGAAAATCCCTCACAGGAGTGCCCACCTGCTTGAGCTTTAGTTGATTCTGGTTGCAATCAAGTTGACAACTAAGATTAGCGTCATACCGTGTAAAGTGGAAGGAGGAGAAACTCCACAAAGTTGTCCTCTGACCCTCACTGTGGCAAGAGCACACACACCCCTCCCCAATACTAAATTTAAAAGGTTAAAATAATAATAGGGCAGAGAGCCACTAGAGAGCCACCCGACCTGTCCTACATACACACAGCTGGGCACCTACACCCATATACACACATACACAAGTGAAAGGAAAATTTTTAAATAAAACAGATGGATCAGTATTGAAAGAGGAAAACATGGCTGAGCAGCACATTCCGGACATCAGCAGGGTATTTATGATGTTGGGGGTGGCTACCCTCCACATCCTGTTTTTTCGTGGTCTGCCTGGACTATGGCATCCCAGAGGATCACATCACAGAAGTCAGATTGAAGGTGGCCACTCTTGACCCTGGTCCACAAGAAGCAAGGCTTCTACTGTCACTTCAATGAGACATATGAACAGTCCTGGGCCGTCTCCACTCTGGGCATATGAAAGAGAGCCTGGAAGGCCAGCACAAGGCTGTGACTAGAGAGCCTTCCTGCTGCAGTCCAGGCAGAAGACTGAAAATGGAGGAGGGGTCAACCTGTGCAGGAAAGGAACTGGTGCTCATGTCAGTGGAGGAGGCTATGGCCAGCAAGCTCGAGAAGGGCATGTGTACGACAAGTGAAAAACTCGGGAGAGTGTAGAAGCTGGTCACGAAGATAGACTACAGCTGGATGTTCTGTAGCCTTGTCAGTCCTGTCCAGAGCAGCCTCAGGGTGCTTCTGCGTTCAGATAGGAGTGGGCGGGGTAGAAGAAGGTTGAACGCCGGGCTAATACAAGCTGGCACTTGTAAAAGTGTCACCTCCTCGGTGTTGGGATCCTAGGCGTGTGCCAGAACTCCTAAATCCACTTAAATCCACTGCTGAGAATCAGACTCGAGGCCTTGTACGTGCTGCACATTCTCCCGCTGAGCTGCACCCCGATACCCTTCTAGCAAGTCTTCTTACGTAAGGCTGACTACAGAATAAAAAGTATTAAGTGATGGGGGCTGGAAAGATGACTCAGGAGTTAAGGACAGAGGCTGTTCTACCAGAGGACCCCAGTTTAATTCCCAGCACCCACTTAACAGCTAACGACCGGCTGCTATGTGCATCAGTTCTCAACTCCAGTTCTACATGGACCGATACCCTCCAACAGGCTCCGGGGCACCAAGCATCCATGTGGTTCCCAGACATACATTCAGAAAAGCACCTGTGAAGTTAAAATAATTTTAAAATGTTTTTAAAGTTTAGTTATAGTGTTTATGGATTATAAGCTTTGAGAGCAATAAAAGGTGGAATAGGATAAACAGGCTAAATTGAAAAAGATCTTTAATTCCCATGTCATTTGCCACAGGTTAAAAAAATAATAGAAGAATTCATCGAAAATCACAGAAGATCTCAAATAGCCAAAGTAGTACTGAAGTCTCATAATACCCAACCTCGAATTATTCTGCAGAGCTGTAGTGGTATAGACCGTCTGATCCCGGCATAAAAATAAACAGGAAGACCAATGGAACAGAACAGAAGACCTGGAAAGAAAACACTGTGCTCACTTGACTTCTGGCACAGGAGGCAAACATGTACACTGGGAAAAAAGATGGCCTGTCCACCAGGTGGTGCTGCCAAAGCTGGGCTTCTCCCTACACATTACCTTTCACAAAAATCAATTCAAAATGGATCAAAAGCCTCAATGTAAAACCCAAAACACCAAAAATCTTAGAAGAAAACACAAGGGATATTCTTCAAGATACTGGGGTAGGTGGAATCTTTGGCATAGAGCCCCAGCAGCACGGGAACTCTCTCAACAGATGGACGACGTGAAAGTCAAGTTTTTGTTCAGTGAAGGACACAATCAGCAGAGCACACAGACAGCCCACAGCATGGGAGAAAAGCTTTACCAGCCACGCTTCAAAGGGCTGACATCCAGAACCTACAAAGAACTGAAGAAATTAAATACCGTGGAAGTAAAACTGCTAGTCAACAAATAGGCAAATGAACTAAATTGGCAGTTAAAAGAGAAAAGAAAAAGAAAAAACCACAAACGACCAATAACTATTTTAAAAAGTGTTCAATGGATCTAGCCATCAGGGAAATGCAAATCAAAGCTACTTTGAGATGCTGCCTCACCCCTGTCAGAACCAACAAACCTGACAGCAAATGCTGGTGAGGATGCGGACAGAAAGCAACCCTTCGTTACCACCGTTGGTGGAGATCCAGATTACACAGCTATTGTCAGTTTGGAGATTTCTCAAAAAATTAAAAATAGAACTACCATATGACCACATGTTTACCTCCTGGGCATATACCCAGAGAGAACTCCATATCCTACCAAAGAGATGTTTGCACCCCATGTTTGTTTATTCTTTACTCATTCCATCAAAGAATTGGAATCAACCTGTTTGTCTGTCGACAGATGTAGGAATAATGAAAATCTGGTATACATAAAAAGTGAAATACTACTCCTTGGGTGATAGCCTCAGGTCATGAGGGAGTGAGTCAGGCAACAGCCCCTAGCCACAAAGAATGCCTGTGCCCCAGCCCGAGTGCTGCACCTGCAGAAACAGTGTGCCTGGGTGTTGAAAACAACCCACTCTGCTCCAGTCAAACCACAAACATAGCTGCAGCTCCCTGGTAGACAGACAGGCAGGCGGACAGATAGATGTATGTCTGTATGTATGTGTATGTTCCCCAGCCCTTCTAAATGTGCTCAGCCTTCGCCCAGAAGAAAGATCGGGCGCCTTGCTGTTCCTATAAAGCAGTCCCTGTCTGCTGAGAGGGAGTCTGTCTGCCTCTCTGTCTCGTTTTTCTTACACTGCTCAGCTCTAAAGAAAAATGAAGTCAAAAAAATTTTTGCAAGGAAATGAATGGATTTAGAATGTGTAATAGTAAGCAAGATCACCCAACTCTCAGACAGACAGCAGTCACACGTTCTCTCATAAGCGGAATCTAGCCAATATGTATATACATAAACAAACGCACATGTGGGTTCCGTAAACACAAAGGAAAAAGAAAAATAAACAGGTGGGCGAGGAAGGGCTGACTACAGGCAGTGGGCACCAGTTATGAAAGGGGACATGAAGCTAATCATTTTTCCAGTTCTAATTCTGTCGTGGATTTTTGGTTTGGGTAGTAGATAAGTTCATAAAATAAATTCTGAGAGTGCAAAATTTAATGTGAAGTCTTCCATTTTGAGTGCCAATTCTAACTATATAAGTCCATTAAGCAAGGTTGTTTTTTTTTTTTATAATAAAGTTTGTTTAAAAAAACAGAATGTGCTGAGTGGTGGTGGCTCATACCTTGAACCCTAGCACTCAGGAGGCAGAGGCAGGCGGATCTCTGTGAGTTCAAGGCCAGCCTGGTCTGCAGAGTGAGTTCCAGGACAGCCAGGGCTACAGCAGAGAAACCCTGTCTCAAAAGAAAAGGTAAAAGATCTTTAACATGAGTTTTTGTGACATTTCATAATTTTAGAAGGAATGTAGAAAATTTCATAACTAAAGTCACTGAAATTTTATCTAAAAAGCAATCAAATTTCCAAATGAAGAAGTGGTTATTTTCAACTCCAGCACTCCACAGGCTCCAGGGGCTGAGACAGGAGGCCTGCCACCACCATGACTTTGAAGCCAGCCTGAGCTACAGAAAGACCTTGCCCCCCCTCAAAAAAAAGCCCAAGGATTTGGCTCAGTTGGCAAAGTGCTGTTTCAAGCATGAGCACCTGAGTTCAGATAGCTGGACCCCACGTAAGACCGAGCATGGCTATGAGCATCTGAGCCCCCAGCGCCAGGGAGGCTCACTACTATCTAGTCAGCCTAGCTGAGTTGGTGGACTCATGTCTCCAGTGAGAGACCTAGTCTCAGAAAACAAGATGGAGAGCAACTGAGGGAGACACTCATGTCAACTTCTGGCCTACACATGTACATACATGTACATATATGCACTCACATGCATATGTATAACACACACACACACACACACACACACACAGTTGTTTTCTTTAGTTCCTATGTAGGAAACAAGAATATAAAATATTTTCTTTCTTTGTGTTTACATTTTATTTCTTCTCAATGGCAACGTTCCGGAATATTTTCAGATTCTGAGAAGTTGACTCACATCAGAACCAAAGCTGTTTACAACAACATGCTCATAGACAATTTCTTGGAATCAAAATCAAAATTAAATAATTAGGACACTGAAGATTTTCAATTCAGCGTTTCTTCCAGAACAACTTAAACAACAAGCAGCATCCTGAAGTGATGAGCACTTGTGTCTACATACACATGATTTTCCTCTTTCGAAACTAAAGTAGCAGTAAATTGAGTCATTAGATGATAAAACATACTGTTTAGTGTGAAAAGAAATATTATCAAAAGAAAGAATATCAAAAATAGCCTCACTGGGGGTGGAGAGATGACTCAGAGGTTAAGAGCACGGACTGCCCTTCCAGGGGATCTGAGGTCAGGTCCCAGGACAACTTCCTTGTAACACCGGTTCGGGGGATCTGCCTTCGTCTGCCGCAGCAGCCAGTCACGTGGTGCACAGAAGTAAGCATTTTAGAATAGTATCGGAATAAAGACTACTTGGAGGCAACCAAGGACAACAAAAACAGCCTGTGTTATTCGGGGAGTCTTTGAGCTTTCCTGACCAGTAACTCCAAGGGATTTTTCTCATGCCTGGCACTGGGGCGTCTGTTAAGTTTATAACTCTTGTGGGGAGCTTTGTCACCCGAGTGATGTAACTCTAACTTTATTTAAACTACACGCGGACACATTTATCAGACATAATTTTATGTGTATATAAAATGATGATTCCCTGTGGTATTGTAAAACAGCCTTGGTATTATTTATTCCTCTTCTTCATATCCTTCCCCAACTCTACCCCTCCCATTTCCCCCACTTCTCCCTCCTGCTCACCTACATCCTGCTAGTCGCAGCTCTACTCCCCGCCCCACCCTCTCGCGGTCCCTTTTTACTTTTCCGGTTTCTAAGATTGCACCAGGTTATACATTCACAACTGAAGATCTGGAGCTCGGAACCGCAGACGAGAAAGAGTACGTGTCATTTGTCTTTCTGGGTCTGCATTACCTCATTCTGTATCATGTTTTCTAGTTCTTTCCATTTACCTAAGAAGTTCATGATTTTAGTTTTCTTTACGGCTGAACAGTATTCCGCGGCGTCTGCATCTCGTTTTCATTATCCATCTATCAGGTGAAGGACTTTTGGACTGCTTCTGTTTCCTAGCTATTGTGATTAGAGCGGCAACGAACAGGACGGAGCAAGTATCTGTGGAGTAGGATGTCAGGTCTGTCAGGTATATGCCAAGGAGTCCTGTAGCTGAGTCATAAGGGAGATTCATTTTTAGCTTCTCAAGAATTCTCTGTGATTTGCATAGTGGCTGCGCCAGTTTGCAATTCCACCAAGAGTGCATGAAATTTCCCTTCCCCCACATCCTCGCCAAATTGTGTCATTTCTTTTCTTGAGCTTAGCCATTTCACCTGGGTTAGAAATCCAATCTCAAAGGTTGTTTTAATTTGTATTTCTCTAATTGCTAAGGATGATGAGCACCTTTTGAGATATCTCTTAGCCATTATTTCTTCTTTCGAAAACTCTCTGTTCAGACCTATAGCTCACTTTTTAATTGGGTTGTTTTCTTTACTCTCTGTTTTCTTGAGTTACTTTATATAGTCTATTAACCTTCTGTGAGATATTATTGTGACTGTCCTTGGAGCCGAGCAACTGCCATCTTGGGGAGTTCAGCTGTATTTCCCCCTTTCAAAAGATCATCCCAGTTGCGCTGCTTGATGGATGGCTTATACCCGCTGAATAGAGTTGAGGGGTAGGAAATGAGATTCCAGCTACTCCCCACCACCTGGCGACTCTGCACATGGCCCGAGGCAAAGGCTCCAAGGAGGACTTCGGAGTGCTCCATCTGTGGCTACCAAGGAGGGTGGAATTCTCAACTCTGCTGGGTAAGGCTTTTCAGATTTGTCTGGTTTGGGGCAGGGTGTCTACTCCTCTCAGTAATCCCTCGCCTACACTCCATAACGAAGCCTGATAACTCATTGTGCCTCAGGTTGTGGTTGGGACTTTGGGAGGAGGCGTAGACATTGTTTCATGTCTTCCCCTAGAAAGGGATTTTAAAGCAGGTGTATAGTTGGCAAAGTCCCCTCTCTCTTGGGGTTTCCCTGCACTTCTTTGTTTCTTTAGCTGTCAGAAGCTCTTTAGTTTTATGAGGTTCTGCTGGTCAGCTGTTAGCCTAAATCCCCAGTCCTAGTCCCACCCCTGTATCTTGTAGGAAGCCGCCTGTTTTCTATACCCTTGGGATTCTGGACTCGGAGGAATCTAGCTGGATCCGACTCCAAAGCTTCCTCCCTGAGGACCAGCTTTCCCAGTTCCAGAGGCTGCTGTGCAAGCTGCCAAGGGACGAAAGCTCTCGGTGGTCCTACCCAGCCGTGATGCCTATGCACCACACCATAGACAGGATGGCAAGACACTCAGAAGTGACACTCAGATCATTGCTGGTAGCCAACAGCTGTTTAATTGGACTTAAGGCCCAACTGGTAGGAGGCAAACACGCTTGGTACTGGAAACCTAGCCGACTACCCGTGGCTAGTGAGCTCATGAATATTAGAGAACTTACTTCGGCCTCTTTATTCTAAACAAGTATAATTCCTAACTGTGTTCTAAATACTTACCTTTATGCCCACAGAAAAACATAGCTCAATCGATTGAATTAAAATATTAAATTAATGCTAATTTTAAACTGACTTTAGTGGTTTTTAATTTTAAAAATTATATTTATTTAGTGTGTATGCACGCACATGTGCCAAAAGCCTTAAGCTTCAGTGGGTCTTTATCCTCCAGTGAATTACTTGTCTTACTTCGTGTGCTTATCTGTGTCCATGTTTGCATGCTTATACATCAATATCTTTCGATTGTCTTAGCCAAACAGAAGACCTCTAACCTTTCAACCACTGCTTATAAATCACTCCATCTCATCCAATCTACAGAAGATTCAAGTCGATTTAAGAACAGGATTCTTGGAACACAGAGATGGTTCAATGGGTAAAGGCACCTGCAGTCAAGCTGGGTGACCTGAGTTGGATCCCAGGAACCCACATGGTAGAGCGAACCAATGCCTACAAGCTGTCTCCGACCTCACGTCTCATCCACTACCTCTGCCTCAATTATTAAGTGTAAAAAAATAAAAAAATAAGATTTTCCTTATAAAGATAATAAAAAATGTTAATTCACTACAAGTCACACATAATTCAATGACTGATGTCCCCACTCTACCCTAACAAGTATCAATGCTGACCACACCCTAAACAAGCAGCACCTGTTCCCAGGAGGCATCATACCTCAGCCACAGCACCCAGACGGTATGGTAGAGGTACTTAGGGCATCTGTGGAAACCAGGAGGCGGGACCTAGCTGGGAGTTGACCACTGGAGGATACTTCTGAATGTGGTACTGAGCCCCAGTCCCCAGCTGTTTCCTGCCTGCAATGAGGTACAGAGGTCCATCTGTGTCCCACATCCTCTGTGCCATAGTGTTCTGCCTCTCTGTGGGTGCTCTCTCTCTCTCCTCTCTCTCTCCATATATATATGTCTGTGTGTGTGTGTATGTGTATCTGTATATACACACACATATATATATGTATGTATATACCTTAATTATAAAATGCCGATATTTAAGTTCACAATTCTAATTTCCCCCAAGAGGTATATTATTTGTAAAATTCATTTCCTGAGTCTGTTATGCAGACTAAAAATGGTAAGAAAAAAATTCACACTGAAATTTTTTTATTTTTATTTATTTGATATCAGCGTGTGGGGGTGTGGGTGTGCACTGTATGTCTGAGCACGCGTGCTATGGCGCCTGTGTGGAGGTCAGAGGGCAACCACTGTGGCATCGGTTTCCCTGCCGCCACCGCTTCACGTCTGTACGAGGGACGGGACTCGGGCCGCTGGGCTGAGCGGCTGGTCTTGCTATGCACTGAGCCATGTGGCCAGCCCCGCACTGAAATGCACTCTGACCGGTCCACGCTGCCGACACTGTGAGGCAGTAATTCAGTATACAGTGTTCAATAAATAAAATGTGAACATAAACTATTCCACTTGATAAATAGAAGCTTTACACATCCGAAATACAGCATGTATAAAACATATCTACAGTTTAATGAAATACTACTGCAATTTTCATTATAAATTATATACAATGTAGAAACACACTTTCACAGCATCTTAAAGTTCAAAGATAACTTACGTGAAGGGAAGTAATGTCACATATTGAACCCTTTGGTAATTAATTGCAATGAATATGTCAATGGAAGGACAACATTAATATTATGAAGAAAAAAATGTCTCAAAATGGCCAAATTACCATTTTGAGGACTGGAAAAACATAGTCTCCGTTTCTGGAAAATGAATGCTGAGAACAGAAGAGGAGTTATCGGTGTCTGGACCTGTCGTATCTTGAGCATCTGTGGAGCCGCGTGGCTCAAACCGGGGGTGTAGAGAGTACCCCCATGCTACTGCAAAGAACGCTTCAGAAACACTTTCCCAAGGCAACATGTTCTCACCACGTCCCAAAAGCTACTAACGTGCCGCACCCCGGTATTTCAAAGCCCGGGAGACAAACCGGCCCCCACCCGTGTAGTCCTGGGCGGGTAGAGCCAGAACTAACTAGACATGCTTCCCT